>KE156782.1:56745-81462 GCA_000411055.1 Leavenworthia alabamica
GGTGTCTAGGGTAACTGTTGGAGCCGGAGTTATTCCGACACCGAAGAGTATTGATGACGTGTCCGGTGTTGATAATGGAACAGATCTTGGGGAGTTGTTATATATGAGAGGCAGATTTGAACGAGTCGTAGGGAGTCGTGACTCGGAGGCGTTTTACATGATGAACCCGGACAAAAACGGAGGTCCAGAACTCACTATTTTTCTTCTTAGGATATAAAAAATAAATAAAGTGTTTGTTTTTTCTAAAGAGAATTATTGACTTTTTACAAAACAAATTAAAAATGTGTTGAAGTAACATATTATATTATATAGTGAATGAATGCAATGTTATGTCATGAAATATATGTAATCGATAGTGATATAAAACTATAAAAGGGTCTAGGAGTATAGCTTTTTGGAATTGTTTTATTTGAATGTGTTGTGTTACTTTTGGTGTATGTATTATAATAATAAGAAAAGAAGGATGTGATTATATGTAAGGCATGAAGATCCCCACATGGCCCGTCATGATTAATGCAAATTTAAGATTCTTATTGTCTTTAATAAACTATACTATTTAATTCGCTTTTACGTGTAACGCGTTGAGCCATATTTGTTTAACAACTAAACGATATATTATATAGAAAGCGAGCTTGCTTTTGAGTTGTAACAATCAATTCATAACCAATATATGATTAAATTAGTGATTTACACTTGTAGGAATAAATATAATAAAATATATATAGTGAGTTTTAACCTTTTTTATGGATTGGATATGAATAAAATCGAATATTATTACTTGAAAATAATAAATGTAACAGTTATTTAATTATATGTTTGAATACATAATAGACTATGTTATTAATTTACATAAGAACTTACAACTATTTATCAGTTTTTTTTTCAAAATAATTTATCTGTTAAGCAAAGTATATATATACATTTTTAGTTCAATGAATCAAAGCCACAAAAAAGAAACGAATGAATTCAACATATTAATGAAAATATACATGTGACAAAATACTAATTCTAACAACTAATTATGAAATGATCATAACAATTGATATGAAGGTGTGCAACATATATTATTATATTACGGAGCAAAGCGCTTTTTTGGTTGGCAAATCTGAATTCTCTCGTCGCGGCATATGTATATACCAATTGATTATAAGTAGATAGCTTATATGTATTATTCACGTAGATAACGTCATAGTGAATGGTAACTTCATAATATAGATTATTATTTCTAAACGAGTAATCAAAACCACAGTGTGTTTATATAACGATCCGAAAACTTATGGACCTTCATGATAAAATATACAAATATATTAATTAAGGATGGCCTCATATGGTGCCTTAGAGGTGAACGTTGAATCTTAGTGGTAACATGCCTTTGGTCACTTAGAATCATCACATAAATGCCAACGTCCTCAGTATCATATTCTATATTATCTTCTAATGTTTTTTTCTTTATTGGTTAAAAGATATTATCTTATAATATCTAAATAAAAACTCTTATATTGCGGTTTATTTATATAAACGACCTTTGGTTGAGTTTTTCACGATTCATATCATCTATATATACTAAATCACAAGTAATTTATTCAAAAACTGCTGCATTATATGATTGACACTTATTATTTTTACGACGTGTCAATCCTACATTTTTTAACAATTATATTTTATTGTTATAAATAATTTAACAATTGCAGTTAATTAACACTTCCTGATTTTAAGGTGCTATTATTTTCAAAAATTTCTCATTTATTTACTTTTCTAAAACTATTATCTCTCGTCTTTTGTATTTATCCTCTACATATTTTTTATCAAATATATTCTTTTTCTTTTAAATGATTTAAAATTTATTTTTAAAAAAATTTATTTTTCTCTTTTACTGATTATATACATTTTTTTATTAGATATACTTATTTTTATGTATTCTATTTGATTTTGTTTTAAACAATCACTTTCATTTATACTATAAAATCTCAATAATAATAATTTTTTAAAATTAATTTAATTTTTTCAATTTTAAACAAATAAAAATTTAATCAAATTTTCAAAAAAAATCTAATAAAATATGTAAATTAATAATTTTTTAACAAAAAAATTAATTTGACAGTAAATATGCCCCTGCTATATGCTAGTATACTACTATATTACTAGTAGATTTAGGGATCCTTCAAGTCAAAATATGAATCATGAATGCAATGATAAATAGCATGGGTGAGCACGAATCGAATATTCTGAATTTTGAAAGTATTTGTGATTCAATTCGCTCGTCCGAATCAGTAATTATTCGTATTCGCTTCGAAATAATCGAATTTTCAAATTTTTGAATATTCGCTAAAATCTTAACTATTCACGAATATTCGATTCGCTTCGTTTGAATTTAAAAATAATTATAAAATTAAATTAAAAAAATAAAAATTATCTAAAATAATTATATTTATTTAAAAATTATATAATTTATTNCGTCTTTTGTATTTATCCTCTACATATTTTTTATCAAATATATTCTTTTTCTTTTAAATGATTTAAAATTTATTTTTAAAAAAATTTATTTTTCTCTTTTACTGATTATATACATTTTTTTATTAGATATACTTATTTTTATGTATTCTATTTGATTTTGTTTTAAACAATCACTTTCATTTATACTATAAAATCTCAATAATAATAATTTTTTAAAATTAATTTAATTTTTTCAATTTTAAACAAATAAAAATTTAATCAAATTTTCAAAAAAAATCTAATAAAATATGTAAATTAATAATTTTTTAACAAAAAAATTAATTTGACAGTAAATATGCCCCTGCTATATGCTAGTATACTACTATATTACTAGTAGATTTAGGGATCCTTCAAGTCAAAATATGAATCATGAATGCAATGATAAATAGCATGGGTGAGCACGAATCGAATATTCTGAATTTTGAAAGTATTTGTGATTCAATTCGCTCGTCCGAATCAGTAATTATTCGTATTCGCTTCGAAATAATCGAATTTTCAAATTTTTGAATATTCGCTAAAATCTTAACTATTCACGAATATTCGATTCGCTTCGTTTGAATTTAAAAATAATTATAAAATTAAATTAAAAAAATAAAAATTATCTAAAATAATTATATTTATTTAAAAATTATATAATTTATTCTTATTTTATTAAATTTTATTATTTACATAATTAATTTGATGGATAAAATTTTATAATTCTCATATATATATATATATAATTAATATAAATAATATATCTAATTATCTATATAAATATATACATATATGCAGTAGATATATCGAATCGAATATTCTCATTTAAATTTTTTAATATTTGATATTTGTTTCGTTTTTAACGAATACTAATTTTTAATATTTGATTCGCTTTGTAAATTTCTAAATATTCAGATTTTTTGAATCAAAAAGCTCTTATGAATACCGAATGAAAACGCATCTTAAGAATATTTTGCACATTTATTAGCAAACATTCATTAATCTAAAGATTACGAATTCAACGGCTCATTACTATTGACGATGGCTAATACAAGAAGTTGACTAATGGCTAGTAATACAAGAGGTTGACGTGGCAAATATATATTTACTATCTATTATAAGTTGAGATTAAATAAAATGCAATAAAATATTAATTATATATCTCCAATCAAGTGGTTTTGCTGCAATTAGTGTATATATATATATCATTATTTACAGGTTAGAGAAGATCAAACACCAGAATCTGAAATATCCTAACGATACCGAACAAAATATCACTTTTTCTTGAAAAATTGATCGATAAACTCTGTCTATCTTTCTCTATTATTGGTGTTAGAACTTGCATATACGTATAAACACACGTCCACGTATTTGTATTTGTATTCCATAATCTATATAATTTTATAAGAAAAAAACATTATCCTTAATTAGGTTCGGAGTCAACAGCCAAGAAAGGACAACATAAAAGATATTTCCATGCATGAGATATTTTGACTAAAGTATTATATATTGAGGTCGAGAAAATATATTTTTGTTGGATCTTAAACCGACATTAGCATTGACTTTTTCTACCCTAATAATTAATTACAATACTAATTTTAACAAATCATAATGGCTGAAACTAATTAAACTTATCGGCTATTAATTAAACTTAAACTAATTATCATTACTTCAACTGACCTGTCCATTTCCAGACGGATAGTAGTTTTGTAAAATCAAAACCAAAATGTAACACATGCAACTTAAGATAATGATTCCATTTGTTTTCATATGAGATTCAATGGTGCTGATACAGTAACTCCAAAGTATTTGAATGAACAAAACTTAATCATGATAAGATTTGGCATCTGCTAGAAACAATAAAATCTATATCTGGTGTCTCCTCATTTATTAGCCTCGATGAATTCTCGGTACTCTTTCTTCATCTTCACACCTGATATGTTCCTGCACAGACTCAAAAAAACTTGAGCCAAACCTGAATACAAACCTATACAATCTTAAAAATTGAATGAACATTTCCCAACCTGAGCATTTCCTTGTTCTTGAAGAACTGCACACATGGTGTTCCCATGATTCCAGCTGCTTCAGCAATTTCTTGATCCTCCTCGATGTCTATCTCAACAAAATGCACATCATTATGATACTCATCAACCACCTGAAACAACATGAATGATGAATGAAGAAATGGTTGGTAAATCAGTTCAGCAAGCAAAGTAAGATCTATTTCGATGAATTTAATTTCACTTTTATGAAAGAATGATAGTTAACCTTGTTCAAAATAGGCTTTAGAGTCCTACAGGGGCCACATGTTGGTGAAGTGTATAACACCAATATAACTCTTGGGCTCTCATGGTATAATTTTCTAAGAGCATACTGAAACCAGGGAAAAAAAAACAAGAAGATATATGTGAGCTTGGAAATAATAAGTTAAGGTTCATATGTTAACAAAAATACAAAAAAAATCACCTGTCCTTTATGCTTTGTAAGAGTGATGTCAAACTTTTCTTGGACATCTCGTTGTGTGAATTCTTTCTTGGCCTCTTCAGTTTGAGGCTGTCATGTGGTAGAACATGAGCATGAAAGAGTATTAGATCCTTGTGAAGTGTGCTTAAGATTTCAAATTTTTATGAATATAATTCCTACCTGGTGAAATTCAACAAGAAGATTGTTACTTGTGAGGTATCTCTCAGCTGATAAAGCAGCTATGCATCCTGATCCAGCAGCAGTTACAGCTTGTCTCCATTCATGGTCCTAGAGTGACAAATGGGAGAGTAGTTCACACAATTATCGAACCTATATGACTTCAAAGAGTTGATAACAATAATGAAAGATGGCTAAAAGTTCCAAAACATAACCTGCACATCTCCTGCAGCAAATACACCTTCTACTGATGTATTTGATGTTCCTTCCTTAACCAATACATACCCTGAGCTGTCGAGTTCAACTTGGCCTTCCAATAACTGGCTGTTTGGTGAATGCCCTATTCCATAAAACAATCCTTTTGCCTCCAGCTCGGTTTCTTCACCCGTATCTAGTCTTCTAAGTAAAATGCCAGACATCTGTCCTTTAGTGTTGCTCAATATGTCCACGGTTTCCGTGTTGTAATGCACTGTGATGTTTGGATTGTTGATCACTCTGAAACATTCGCCATAACCAACCTGTTAAAAAAACACTCAGGGTGTTGAAAAGACTCAACTTACGTTGTGCTCATTAGTCTATAGTTCCCAAAGGCAACAAAGGAAATAAGCACCATCTAAACAGTAGTGTAAACGGGTGAATAACAATAGCCAATCCATGCAACAAAGAATGTTCGATACTGATATTGACCTCTTAAAACCCAGATAGTCATACAGAGTTATGCCTCAGACTATTCTGATTTGGTTTCCTATCTCCACATCCTGAGAATACACATTTCCTAGTTTGATATACTAGTTACAAATTTCAACTGTATATCTTCAGAAGTCAAAGAAGAGGAGTAGAATATAACCCAGAAGATAATAATATAAGAAACTGTAAAAACTCACCTATCTTGCATAGCCTTGGAGGCTCTCAAATTGTCTCTGCGAACGAGCAAATGAACATGCCGGGCATATTTCGTAAGGTATATGGCTTCTTCTGTTGCAGTATCTCCTCCTCCAACCACGGCGAGTACTTGACCCTTAAACAAAGGTGAAGCTCCATCACAGATTGCACAAGCACTTATCCCTCTACTCCAGAATTCGTCCTCCCGAGGTAGCCTCAACCTCTTTGCTGTAGCTCCAGTGGCATAAATAATACTATGACACTTGACCTTTAAAACAAACCCAAATGGCAACATCGGAAAAGAACTCAAGTCAATAAAACTATTCACACAGTGATCACCAGTATCTAAAACACTAAAAAAACTCACAGAACATTAGTAAGAGCTCATGTTCATCAAAGCAATTAAAAGCATCTACATTTAGAAAACTAAAGGAAATCTTTCAGTAGTATCAACACTAGGCTCTTCCTTGAATGGTAATATAAAGATGTGATGTATAGGAGAAGCAGAGATAAACCAATAGACAATTATATGCAAACACCAAATCAACATTCTCCATCAACATGGAATTGAGAAGTATAGTGAGATACAAAGAAAGATAAAAACAATCACCTTACGTTCACTACTTTGTACAGTAAAGGGAGCAGTTTTGAGAGTAAGAGATTCAACATCTTCTGGATACAATTCAGCTCCCCATCGCTCAGCTTGCTTCCTCATTCTACCAAAAATTTCACATAAAATTGCATCATTAGAGATAACATCATGAAACTAATAAAAGAATCAAAATGAATAAAAATATCTCACAACCTCTCCATTAAATCAGGACCTGTAATACCATCTGGAAATCCAGGAAAATTCTCAACTTCAGTAGTAGTCATCAATTGTCCACCGGGAACTCCACCCATCTGATACCCTTCAAATACCACCGGCTTCAAATTGGCTCGCGCTGCATATATAGCTGCCGTGTATCCAGCTGGACCAGAGCCTATAATCACTACGTTCTCTATAATCTCGTCTGCACAAGTATAGAACCAACACATAGCTTCATTACTTCCATCCCAAGTAGCAAGCAACACTGTAAAAAAATCTAAAAAGAAACAAGGAAAGAGGAAGTCCTAAAACTACCAGGTGAATTGGTGGCGGAGACTCTGAGGCGAGTTCGAGTTGGTTGACGAAGGAAGGAGCTACAGCGACGTGTAGTAGTAGTAGTAGTGAGAAAGAAGAGATGAGGCGGAGGAGAGATAGCAGATGATGACACGGAGCCAATTCCGATGGACGCAGCCATGTTTTCCGCCTTACCTTACAGACACAGAGACCATACAATTCAATTGTCTTATTTTCTGTTGGCGACTGTGCCACACGCGACTCAGCATTATCTCTTTGCTCTTAGTCCACAGGCTTAAAATGATTCTTGGCCGTTGGATGTGATAGATGTACTCTTGATGAAATGTTGGTAACGGTAGAGATGTGTGTTGACTGATTTTACTTGGCGTTTCAACAGAGGACGATAAGCCAATCGGGTTTTTTATTAAGTGGACGAACGTTTTTAGCCCTTTTCTATTGGGCTCTAATGGGCCAAAATTATGGTATGTTCTCTCTAAATAATCTAGCTGTGTCCTCTGTTTCTAAAATCGTTAAACAACAATAAAGCTGCCACAATACTCCACGTTAGTCGATGAAAATAAATGCTTAAAGAATGAAAATGAGTTATTGAGCTCAGAACTCGGGAAAACCAAGAAGAAATGCAAGCAGCTTATGGAGTTAGTGGAGAGATACAGAGACGAAATCCATGATGATTTTGTCTTGTATTTGATTAAGTCGCGTGTCTAAAACATGGTAATTACTACATTGTGCTTATATAGAGACATAAAGACCACAAGTTCTCATGTATTTGCCATATTTACAAGGGTATATGAGATTGGGCTTTGCTCATGAAGGGTTTTGGTTATACGAGCCACAATATTGGTTTTACTGGTTATGAGTTAGCTGCAAAATGGTTGAATATGGTCTCAAGTGTGGATTGACTTATGCTGTATTCGGCTACTCCCAACCGATTCCTGCAATAGCAAGAAGCAAATTTATCGGATCAATCTTACAAAATCTGTGATTTATGCGGAGAAGAAACAGTTAAAAGAATCTTACCGGTTTCGTTCAAGGTGTCCAAAGGCATCTGCAAGTGACAATCCTCCTTCTCCAAATGGTAACTGCAACACCACCCATATAAAACATTTGAGCTCACGTCCAAGAGTAATCTTACAGCCGATGGTCTTTTTTGTTGTGTGTTTAAAATACCTGGTATTTGATGCTCAGTCCATTACAGCTTTTGAATGTTGCACCAGGAAATGAAGATTGTATGAAAGAATCCAATGCTGAAAACTTTTCTTTGGTTAGCCACCACTCGGCAAATGTTGGCAGTGGAATACCCCCTGTCCAGCAGCAACCCAACAAAACATATACTTATGCTACTTGTCGTGATACAAGGCAAAATCTCTAAAGTATGTGTTCATATTCATACCATCTCGAAACAGCTGCTCAGATAACTGTTCATCGAATCGAACATCTTCCTCAGGCGTGGGAGGTACTAGAGTACTCACTCTCTGTTCATTACCGAGAAACTTGGCAATGTTTTGTATCATTTCTGGTGACAAACTGATTTCTGATGCTGAAGCTGTATCAGGAGTAATCGAGTCAGAGACACCGATACAAACTTCGAGATCACCAAGCAAACTTCTAGGCTGCGTAGGAACGTTAAACAGCCACTGCTGAATCATTTGACAGAGGTTATCCAAGTCCACATTGCTGACTTCGTCGGGTTTAACCTGATTTGTAAGACATCCATTATGCATAAGTTTTGAAATGATCCTTCCTACCATTGAAACAAAACATCATTTAAAACTATACCTCCAACTCAAGGTGGTTTCCATAGCGCGTTTTTAAGTGTTGTGGACTACCTATGCATCTTAGGCGCCCTCCAACCTGTAATTTGAGGTGTATGGTTCGGTCAGGTGGAAAGATTTATGGACTTAACTCCCTATGGGAGTTCAAGATCAGTTTTTTTATAAGAAATACCATGATCCCAATCCTAGTGCAAAGTGCTTGTGCTTCGTTCATGCTGTGAGTAGTCAGAACGACCGCTGTTTTTCCGCTTCTTGTCGACAAGCGGGATATCACATCCCACATGAATCTTTTGGCAACAGGATCCATACCTGAAGCATTTAACAATAAATACCAAAAGCTTTACAGTGTAGCTAAGTACTAGTGTAGACCCAGGAGGAAGTGCACTTTAGTGATTCCATGGCAAACTGGTCAGGAAAGTGAACCAAAATTTTAATTGGGTTATACCTGTAGATGGTTCATCGAGGATGACAATGGGAGGATCTCCAATCATTGCAATAGCAACAGATAGTTTGCGTTTGTTTCCGCCGCTAAGAGTGAACGATGGCTTGTGAGAATGTTTCAACAAGTCAAACTCGACTAGCTTTTCCGTAACTACCTGTTATTATATAATACAAAACAGACAATATCCAGTTAGCCATTTCCACAAGATAGAAATATCTATTAGTGTGGTTGTGATTTTCAATTTATTTAATTTTATCCTAGATGGTAGAGCATGATGGTTTTGTTAGAGTGTTCTTTAGGTAATTTAACTTAGCCAAAACCCCACTTTCTTAGTCACAATAGAAAGTGGAAAGAGACAACTCCATTATGTAAGAGAGTATACTACTATTGGGGAATTACAAAACTCATAAAGACGTGTAAGCAAGCATCAAATCTTAATAAAACCACTTACATTATCAATTCTATGGTCAACTACTCCTTTGATCCTTGCATAAAGTTCAAGATGCTCCTTCACAGTCAAATACTCGAATAAAGCATCGAACTGGGGGCAGTAGCCAATCTGAGTACGAAAGACAAAAGAATTTTGACATTCTATGTTCATTCAATAGACTCAGTGAGATTGGTAAAGTCAATGATTTAACATACATGCTGACGGATAGCTTTGGGACTCGCTACTATGTCTTTGCCAAAGACGAAGGCAGTTCCACTGGTTGGCGTTTCTTCTCCTGTTGCACCCAAAGAAGTGAGAATAGTACAATGCTATTGCTTCAGAAGTTGCAGTTGTTTATTTAGCGGTCAAAAAGTATTCAAGATAACAACTCTGCAATTAGTTTCCAAATACCAGAGAAGAACAACATACCAGATAACATAGACAAGGTAGTAGTCTTCCCAGCTCCATTCGTTCCTAAAAAGCCAAAACATTCTCCTGCTTGGACTGAGAAAGTCAAAGAGTGTACAGCCACTTTTGGGCCGTGATGTTTGCCACCAGGATAGACCTGAAACAGTTGTACTTTTAAGAAAAGAGAGGAGAATATCCGTTAAAGACTGGGTAAAACGAAAGCTTCAGTACCTTCCTCAGGTTCTGTAAGTAGAACACAGTGTTTTCTGTCGACCCCGAAATCACCCTGTCTCTTTCCTCTTGCACGTCTATATCATCCTCCATATCAGCCGAAATGGCTCCACTCGAATCCTTGAGAAGTGGCTCTGTAGAACTAGAACCACGACCATGATTGAAAGCTTTGAAACTCTGCCACCACTTCCCATATGAGAACAACATCACCTTTTGGACAGGCAAGAGCTCAAGCCCAAGCGTCACAAGGAAGTAGAATATACTCTGTCAAATACAAGTTCAGTCAGACGAGATGCCGCTATAATATAAATTCACTAAGTTGTTTCTATGCAATGACAAAAGAACAACAGTAACGCAAAAGCAACCACAACATTCAACCTGTTAAATTCACAAAAGTGAAATCATTGACACTTAATGATGGATCCATTTCTCAGTTTCAAAAGAGTAGGAACAAACAAGTTGAAGAAAAGGGAAGACTCTAACCTCCAAGCCTAAGTAAGAGATGGACGCTCCAGTGACATTCCAATCAAACACCCCATGACTAGATTTATCTTTCATCCCCTGCCTTAGAAGGGCTAATGAAGCTAATCCATCCGAGAAGCAAAATCCTGGTGATAATCTGAAGAAGTTCTGTAGAAGTATAACAAAAAAGGGATCAGTTCCTAGTCTTTTCAAGGCTCACGGAGATTGAGAAATCAGAAGAACCCACACCTTTAGATATGAGTTTGCACTAGCAGTTGCTGGAATAAGGCCCATAACAAATGAGATAACCATAAGGATAAGACCAGAGAAGAAGTGGACCATAAGAATAACATTCTGCGATTACAACAAATACACCCATCCATCAGTCAGAAACATCTAACAAACAGTGTGAAGTAGTTAGAGAGGAAAAAGGAAGAAAATTAAGGATATGGGTAAAAGCACAGAGTAGTTGGAATTTGCCTGAGCCATGCTATGTTCAGTGAAGAAAAATGTAAGACAGTAGGTTGATGATGCAATTGCCAAGCCATACTCCAGGAGCATAAGGACAGTTGGGAGAATCCGACCTATGCCGATGAACTGCTCCAAACCTAAGGAAAGAAATAAATCATTTTCAGTAAGTTAAATACCAAAGTACACTGAATTGCAATGCAAGTGGGAATGAGAAACTAACTTACCAAAAGCGTAGAAGAGGATTATTGCAAATGTTGACGGAAATAAGAAACTGAAGAAATCCCATACGTACGTTGATAACCAGTATGAAAGGACAGAAACCTGCAATGAAAGCCATAAAAGATCACTGAGGTCAAATTTACAGGACTGATGCCATGCTTGTTATGGTACTTCCGAATTTAACCAGAGAAAAGATTACCCCACTAATAAGCTGTTGATGCTTCGCTTTCACCTCCCGTTCCTGAGTAAGAAAGATTACTTGTAGATATTCAAAAAAAAATACTGGAAAAGATAGCAGTAAACAAAAACCTTATGCAAAAACTACTGCTAGGTTTGACGTCTTTACATACATACCTTAACAATGGGAACAGCAAAGGAGGCTGGGATGAACGAGAACGCAATGTTAACAATAATTGCAGCAGAAAAGGCATCCAAATCCTGCATTGTATAGACATTAGAACAAAGCTACCAATATCGTAGCATTTCATTGTTCACAAGAAAACAATTAGGCGAGGAGACAAGGACACTAGAATCTGATCATAAGTAGCCAAGGAAAAAGGTAGAAGCCTGTCTAATGTAACAACAGTTTTCACTACTTCCAGTACATACTTTGACATTGTCTCAATTTTTGGTTCCCGGTTACTGATAATCAGTTTGAGGGATCCCGTTAACTCTAATTTATCAATTAAAACTAAATATAATTTCGATAAAAAAAAATACCACAGAAAGGGGAATTACTCCAAATAGAAATACATACATGACGCTGTATGTGCTGAGTTTTGGTTGGGGGCAAAGGATGGTTTCGGGTTTGAATTGTCATATTCTTGTTACCCGTAGCTAGTCGAAGAATTGCAGCATGCATAACATTGATGTAGATTGGACCAGCATGCTGACAAGTACTGTTGTGGAACACGGTGTATCCTAAACTCCCATCTGAATGCTGGCCATCCACTATAATTGCCCCATACCTAAAGAGACACCCACAGGTTGCACTTAGCAAAGTCAGTACATAGAATAGTACAACGTAACATTCTCAAAGAGATGATCAAAATAGGAGAGATAATATGCAAAGAAAATATCACCTATGTAAATGTGACTAAAACAATGTAAACTCTTTTGATTAACACTGTAAGCATGTCCCGCAGGACAAAAAAAAATGTTTGTTTAGATATTATGAAACAAATGATCATAAATAATTTTGAAAGCTGGATTTGTTTTGAAGCCATGGGCCATACATCTTTCAGAATGGCAGAAACTAACGCGACACAAAAGGACTCTCCGAACCAAAAACTGACATAGTTCTAATAGCAGCTTTTCAAATCATATGTTACATGGATCATGAGAACTTTTCCAGCATATAAAAGGAAAACAGAATACGTGAAGGCAGCAACATCTGGAGCACATGGATTATTTAGCTTAATCTGTTTGTGACCTATGACATACCTTGACTGGTAGGACTGATCAAAACTAGACATCAGAAATTCGCTCATCGAAAGCAGAGTGGGCCCCAATGTGGGACCTGCAGCATCAATTGCATCAGCCAATGCCACTTTTGGATTAGGAAATTTATATGAACTATTCCTCAAGGGCTGAATCCAGCCTCCTTCAATATATTGTGCAACCTGAATGCATCGGAGAAAAGAATTGAAACACAACAGTTTAGTAATAAGTAACTATAGTGCACTAAAATTGAAATCATGTAAGCATTTAATTTAACAAGTAAATATGAAGCAACTACTGCTTGCTTTACTACTTGTAACAAAACCTTTGGTAAATTGTAGACAGCTGCATAAAAGTGAACCCTCTATATACACTAACTCAAACTAGGGAAACGAATAGATCACCAAGCAATTAGTTTCCTTATGCTTGTGTAAAAGCTAAGACTTAAGACAGCGAACAATGAGTTTTGATTAACCAGGATTAATGTGAAAGTTTAAGTTACTAGAGCGTGTAAAATAAGATGCCACCTAATTATCTAAACGGCGAGAACATGCATTCAGAAAATATCAAAGAATATAAATAATGCTCAATAGACCTCTCTGGCAATTGGATCAGAAAGATCAAAAGGAATCGGACCACCACCGCCATTGCCACTCAGGAGAGGATTAAAATATGAAGTTGTCAACGTTATGGAATTCTGATCAGGATGTGGCTTGAGCTGAAGAAAAAGAAGGCCTATAAGCAAGAAAATTGCTGGGATGATGAACTGGAACACCACTGTTTTGCGGTCTCTGGAAGCAGATCTTGCTCTTTTTATGAACAATGCTTTGCAATGCCGCCAAAACATTGACCTTGAGATTACGGAACAACCACAACACTGCATGCTAATAAATCCAATGAAAGTCCAAACTGTAGCAACAATCAATCTGCAAGCTTTTGCAACTGAGTCAATTATAACACCAGCGCCCTCATTACAACTTGCTAGCAATTTGGGTTGTATATTAATCTTCTCATCAGATCCAATGCATGCCAGAGAAGCCTTGATTTCAGGAGAAACAAGTGTATCTTCTTGCTTATCCTCCATATCTAAGTTACAGCCAGCAACTCTCAGAAACACCTCTTCAAGTGTCGTGACAGATATACCATAACTCTGAATACCAGGATATTCTGAACCCTCAATCTCAATATTTCTAGATCTGTCAACGGAATTTTTCATGCAGCTCTCAATTTCCCTGAACATGTTTTCGAAGCAAGGCAAGGATGCCAAAGGAAGCTTGAAAGAAATCTCGTTTCCCACCTGGACAATCATCACTTATAAAGATTAGGTAAGAGATGGGCTTTAAACTTACTTAGAAGCAGTAACAAATAGCTCTCGAGGAAATATATGCAGCCATTAATATGCTACAATATCCACTGTTCAGAAACTTAAGTCAGATTTGGAAGATGCTCAACTAATAAATGCTCTATTTAATAGCTTAGAGCTCTGCAAAATATCACAGCATGCAGCAAGGCAGAACATCTCATTCATTAAATGTATTAGTAGTTTAGATGCTCTAAATCTCCTAAGAGAATGTAAATAATATACCTCACTCACACAGGTTGCCGATGGAATGTGACGATGAACTATACGTGCAGCAACAGAGACAGCTGGAGAAGTCTAAAACATAAAGGAACACCCGTTATTAATGTTCTAAGTAGGAATATTGACACACTGACAAGAATAAAAAGAACAGAAACAAACCTTTACTAGTGTAAGAGTGTAACCAACCCCGTAGTGATGTTTCAGGAAAATCGAGCTGCTTAGCCATAAAAACACCCAAAATCATTGGTAAAGTGTCAAATGATTAACTAGAAATTTAGAAAATAATACAAGAATAGTTCAAATAGATCAGGAAAAGAAAAGAAAAATTACACGTGAAGCACTTTCATATGTCTAGTTAGAGGTTAGGTAATTTTTTGTTTTCGTTTCCTAAAGATATCTCAGCACCAACACCAAATTAGAACATCTTCTATGAGTCATGAATCTCATGATCAACCATTTGTAAAATTCACCTCAATCATATCACTTCATAGTAACTAACTCAAATTAAACACTCATAGGGTGTCAATGTTTGGTATAATATTTTTTATCAGCATGCCTCCAACAAATGCATCATTTTTCTTCCTAATTTTGAATGAAAAGGATAAAAAGGGAAGATGGACAAGGCAGTTGAAAACGATAGAGAAGTTTGAAAACACGTAACCTGCCACAGCACTTAAGAGACCCGTTAGCCATGATTCCAATCCGATCTCCAAGTTCTTCAGCTTCATCCATGGAATGCGTTGTCAACAATATTATTCTGCCCTTTTTAATTTTCTTAATTAGCTGCCATGTTAAACGCATTGAGTATGGATCCATTCCACTGGTTGGTTCATCAAGAATGATCACCTGAACGATAAAGTATAGTCAACAACAACCAATCAAAAGAAACATATGAAATAAGATGTCTTTGTGTTTTCTTCTCACCTTACTGTTACCTATTAATGCGATTCCAAGTGATAACTTCCTCTTCATGCCTCCGGAGAGTGCCCGCACAAGTGTACTAATTTTATCAGACAATCCTACCTGGAAAAACCGATATCCAAGATCAGATAGCTGTGATCAAACAACAAAAGGAATTCATCTGCGGCACTCAAAAACTATGTCACAAACTCAAACTTCTAAAGTTTTGATGCTTGTAGGCCATAATTAATAACCAGATGCTATAAAATTGACATGCTGATATCCAAGTGCGTGAATCTGGTTTGTTGAAGAGGAACTTGTATTTCACTACATACTTACTTCCTCGGCCATATCAGCGACTGTGCTCTTCAAGGAATCTTCTTTAACACCTTTAAGAACTGCAAACATCTCCAAGTGTTCTCTTACCTACAATAGATATAAATCATTCTGATGTTATCCCGTACACCAAATATATTATATTCGGATGGGCAAAACCAAATTTTCCTAAAGGCCAAAAGAAAGTCGTGTTTTCTTTCCTGGCCCTTTTTGCAAATTTATGTACTCTTTCTTTGATCACTCCCTAAACTAAAGATAATATTACCATGTTATTGGAATTGAGTTGCAAGCCTTACACCCTACATTTAGAATAAGACCAGAAGAAAAAAACAGACTTTTTCACTTACTGTCAGTTCTGGAAAGAGGATGTCATGCTGAGGGCAAACACCTAGATCTTTCCGTATCTCATCCTACAGAAAAAGACTGATATCGTCAAATACAAAGTTGCTAGAAAGCAGCTTATAAACACAGACATATGTTATTAAAGTAATCCTAGAAAAAAGCCTATCTTACAACTAGCTTAGAGAACAGAGATTTACAGTTATGCAAGAAATCTATAGATTCAAGTAAAAACAAGAGAAAAACAGTTACCATGTTAGTTATAATACTGTTTCCAAGTATCAGAGCATCTCCAGATGTTGGAGGAAGAAGGCCGACAAGCATTGATATTGTTGTGCTTTTACCAGCACCATTATGTCCTTCAAGCAAAGGAAGCAAGATTTAATGATCACATCAAGTTTGGCAAATGGCAATATTTGTTTTCAACTTGATTTTCGTTGTTCTAATAGTTGAGATTGCATGCATTTGTACACTAATGTGTTATAAGAAAGCTATTCCACAATGTTAAAAATGAATTTCCCAAAATGAATATATTAACGAAAATTGACAAAGCTAGCTTCACTGAAGATGCACAAGAGCTCGAAACAAGACTCAATATTTGTGAAAATGTAGATTCAGATGGAAATTCTCAGCCATCTGGCACAGAACAGCAGCCAAAGTAACAAATTCAATCTACAAATTTCTGAAACATTATGATTTGGATATGGTATTCTAGCAAGCAAATATAAATGACGTTGAGAATGTTTAATAAACAGGAAAGACATACCCAGAAGTGAAAGTATCTGGTTCTCGTACAATGTAAGTCGCAATGAATTAACTGCACAACAATTCCCCCTTCTTGAGGCATAGACCTTATGCAGATTTCTAACTTGTATGCATCTACAGGGCAACCATAAAATGAGATTAAATGTCCAGCGTTCAAAAGCATTAATTGGATTTAGTTGGGAAAAAATACCTCCCATCAAGCTCTTGTTGCCTCATTTCCAGACTTACTGATTCAATTACAGGATCAGAAGACTCTCCCTGAGTAAACTCAATATTCTCCGGGAACATATTAGTTTCGAGGCCTGGAATGCAATATTTGATGTTATTTTTTTTCCTTCCAAAGCACTTGTTAAAGATGAAGTTCCATGGGTACCGCACACCATTTTCCCTGGGGAGGACCTGAGGAAATGAACTCTTGGATTAGGCCAAAAGATGCAGGATATAACAAACAAAGAGGACAGAAAAACCTCCTAACCATCACTATTTTAACTAGAAACAATGCCAAGAACAAAAAACTAGTTCAAACTAATCACCACAATGTTATTCTCCATTTCAGATATACCAATAGCTCTTAAAATCCTTTACTTGCTTACTACTAAGGAGTCGCATTCATTTCATAAGGACTATCGAAACATTAGAAGCAGACGACAATTTACAAGTCACGCATTAAACATAGACTAGTAGCAAAAGGGGGTAGTGGGTACCTTGTCCAGATAAAGACCAAGTGCGCAGTAAAGAATAGAGTCGAGCAGCATCATTAAGAGGCAGACAAAAAAACTTACTCCAGATGATGCCTACATAAAGATTGACCAGAACAACATTTAAGAACTCAAAGACAATCAACTTGGCCTGTAGCCACAAACATAACTATCATACCAGCCATATATTGCTCCAACGTAGTCCAACATGTGCACGTTCATAATCAGCAAAGTTGATTGATCCAAGAGCAAATGCAGTGGGCGAAAGCAAAGAAGCAACTACCTTCAATACCCTACAATTCCGACAGTTAGTTTTATATTTATGTATCCTCGCAAAGAACAGCAAAACTTTTGCCTATCCATAAAACATCCGTCATGTTAAAATTTAAGAACCATAAACATACATGGACACAGATTCATCGTTTACAGTGTAGTAAGGGAAGAAGGCTCCGAGAAAAGCCAGGGTCCCAACTGCCACAGCTGTCTTTGCTCGAGTGAAAAATGTTGATATCAGAAACGAGAGCATGATTGCGCTGAGCCCAAATAAAAAGAAGTATGTGAAGACCAATGTCTTATCGCTATACTTAAAGAGACTTCCCATCGTACAAGCTGTAATAATACCAGAGCACAATGCAAACTGCAGAAAAATTCAAGTTAGGAAAGAAAGAAAAATATCAAGACCTAAAATCATTACAGAATATCGAAAGAAGTAAAGCATTAGTCTGCTTTTTCCAGCTGCATTCAATATTGTTAGCAACAGAAAATTCTACTGTACTCCAACTTGTGGTTTGACCATGGCCAAAGGAAGAGGCAAACAAAACTTCACAAATAAACTTCCAGGCCGGAAAAACTTGCCTGTAATGCATATGTGATAAACCACGACAAATGAAATATCTCATCCTTCAAGCCCATCATGTAAAGTCCTTCTCTTATTTTGTACTCCTACAAACTCAGGAAAAAAAGACTCAAGTGGAGCAAATTATGATAGAAAAAATTCTTAGTGAAACATAAAATTGATATCAGCTCTGTTCCAAAGAAAGCAAAGTATATAGCCAATGCTACCTTCTCAAAGACAGAATAGCTGATAAGCCGGGAGATTGGATATAGAAATCCCAGAAGGTACCTGCTCAACAATCATATGACCATCAAACCATACAAAGGCTCAAATACCACAAATATGTATGAACAAAGAAAAGAAAAGAAAAGAAAAGAAAGAAAGAAAAAAAGAGCAGGTGATACATACAATAATCCCATTACGCTTTTGACAATAGATTGAAACTCATCATCAGTGTATTCGCGGGTTGGAAATGGAACCATTCTTATCTTCGAGGGGCTAAACAGAGTCCATGGCAGCTTCAAGGGTAAAGTTGAACCAAGAGATGAATGTGATAATGGCAAGTCTATGTTTTGCTGAGAAGCAAATATAATGAAAGAGTCTACCACCTGCTGAAGCTGCAAAAGGGTACAAGACCAATCAAAACAGGGGGAGGGGCGGGAGAAACAAAGATAAAGTTACTTATTACAAAACGTTCAATTCAAATCTGATGCATTGATTTGGTTTAATAGAAAGTAAATACAGATGTCCTGTGTCTGTGTGAAGCTCTAACACTATATCCCTTATAATAGCATAGAATATTTAGTTTACATACAAGAATTATTTGACTACTGTACTGCCTATGAGTTTATAGGGAGATCTAGGAAGATGATAGAAAAAATCATGGGCACAAGTTAGACAAAATTTCAATGAAATAAGTAAATGAACATACAGTCAAGAATCCACTGAAGCTGTACTGCATTGTTGGTATGGTATTAATCCCCATTTCCAGATCATTGATATAAGGTCCATTTGTGTCCATGATCGACTTAACATTAGGGAATCCTGCGAATGCCCATGTGTGGTTCAAGCGGATGCTATAATCAAATAAATGAGGTCCTTGTTCATGGAATACCACTGCTCCTTTTATTTTTGGATTCGAACAATTCCTAAGCAAGCATGAGGAGGCTTTATCAGTTTAACATAAAAAAATACACGAAAAACATAAACAGCTAATTGAAGAGAATGATCACCAACAGCTATACAACTATTTACTCGTGATATAAAACGCAAACACACTTGACATGTAAAGCCAAAAATATCTCCCTTTTTCCATCATATTCCAACATAGAAAAAATAGTCTTGTTCAGGTAGTACTATCATCAAACTTGTAGCATACTTCAACAATACACCCAAGGAGATACTGCCATTATTCAAGAAATACTATCCAATTCACTGAATAAACATAGAGAGATTCACCAGATATATGTACAAATAAAAACTTTGAAGGCAACAAGAAAACATGGATGAAATTGCCTTCTTATCAGCTTGAACAAAGAACAAAACATACCTCACTTCACTGCAGGCACCATAATGCGCAGAGGTTATATAAGTTTCCAGCTCAATGTCATCTTTAAAAATTCTAGTAACTAGCTGCAAACAGAAGACGCAAGGTCAAATAAAGATGTGATTCATGAATTGTAAACTGAGCCAAAAGGTCATTAAGTGGAGGAAAATATTAAATCTTCTATAACAGGACTATAAAAGAAGAAAGTACATGCATAATTTCCAGCAAGCTAACATGGATCTATCCATTATAAGATCAAGAAGGTGATGATACCGGCAGTTCCGGAAACTTTAGAGACAAAATGTCGATCATGTTCTTTGTTTCATCCGTGTCAGGTGCAAAAGCTAAATATTCTCCCTCAGCAAGCAAAAGCTTCAAAACTTCAGGAAAACTAGGAGAGATGCCTTTCCCCACTTCAACAACTGTATCTTTCTCTATGTTCCTTCAATAACCAATAGAACAACAACACAAAAAAAATCAGGAAATCTAGCAACAAATTCACAATCCAAATAATATAGTAATAATGATGCAGTGCATAAAACAAACTGTGATCTCTTTTGGCTTGTGAAATTGAGATAGTCAGAATAATATATATAAAAAACTCGATATTGAAAACGTACGAGCGAGCCGGGTGAATTGTGGTGTCAACCCGTGTCCTCACAGCTATCAACAGCAACATTACAACAGTAGGAAGCAAAACCTACAGTGAAAAAAGCGAACTTTAAGCTCGTGATCAACATTCCTTGTAGAAACTCAATTGCAAAGCAACATCTCATTCACAAAACATAAAATTCGATTCATCACCAATGAGAAAGAAGAAAAACTCAGGTCACTAGGAAGATCATACATGAAAAGCTAAGAAAGTGATATCAAAGGTAACAAAGGGATAGAGATAGAGAGACCTCAGCTGAAGTAACAAAGGGATGACGAATTTTAAGGAGCCAATTCTTGCGGAGGATGGCCTTCAACTGGCTCCTCGAAGTACTCATTTTCGTTTAACGACACACACAAGTTCCAAACTTTACCTTTCTAAATCAGGTAAGAACCCTAGAGGGAGATCGAAAGAGAGAGAGTTTCCAATCGAAAAGCAAAATCTTTGCTTAAAGATGAAATCTTACTTAACTTTATGGTTTGGGTTGTGAAAACAAAACAATGAACATAGAGAGAGAGAGAGAGAGAGAGAGAGAGGTGGCGTAGACTTGGCCTCACCTCACTGACATTTGTTGCTTTCACTCTTCTATTTTCCTCGCCACTTTTGCCAATTTACTGATCTATTTTAATTATATTTTTCTTAATTAATTTGTAAATAAATCCAAATAATTTTTCAACTTGCTGCTCAATAACACAAGTAATCGAAAAAAAATTATTCCTTTTGAAAAGAAATATATATTACATTTTCGGATTCGATAAACATCTTTTTTGTTGTCTGAACAAAACATTTATTTTCTCTTATATATAAACTATATATAAATTTTTACAGCATTTAAGCCATTTACTTATTTAGGCGTTAACAAAAGAGTATAAAATACTAAAAACAAAAAGAGACATTGGATAAGAGGAGAGATTAGATTAATCTCGTGTTAATAGATAAGTTGAAGTCATTAATAAATAATAATCCTGTGAGCCCATTGACGCTGACCCATCGAACATTTGCGTCAAGCCCAAGTAGGGGCGGCTCGCGTAGGCTCCACAACAAAAAGCCTAGCGTACGTGGAACGTCCTGATTTGTTTAAAGTTGCGTTACTTGACTCACTTGATGGGGTTATTCAATTTTGTATTTTAATAGATTTTATTGTATTTTTAAAATACAATCAAATCCTATGTTATTTAATTATGTATTTAGAAAAGTACAATAAAATACATTGTTATTGGATTAAACATTTGATTACTGATTTCAAAATACATTAAAATCAAGTGTTATTCAATATTGATTTAATTTATTTACATTTGGATTTCAATGTATTTTTTTGTATTTTTTTTCTAAAACATGAGTAATCAAAATACCATCATTTTAGGTAGTATTTTGAAATACTTCTTAAAGTAAAATACAATACAATCATTTTAAATCTTAATCCAATAACACCCCCTATATTAGAAGAAGAAAAATAGATACATTCCTAACTTTGACGGTTAATATAAATAGTATAATAAGGTTTCTCTATCGTCCTTTTAGCAATGTGTTGTTTTGTAACGTCGTTTACTAATAACAGCCGCCGTTTCCTATTTCATTATTCCCACTCCTCCCCAACTTCATTTTTATTTCTTTCATTTTATTTTTAGTCTATTCTCACTAAATATATAAAATAACATTTGAAGCCTTCACATTCGACTTGCGCATTTAGTTTTGAATTTTTTATGTTTGGGACTCAATTTAGTGTTTGCTAAAAGCGGGAAAATGACTAAAGCCTTGGTTGCTAATCTCAAATTTTCATTCAAATAATTCATTTAAATAATTCATCTCAATAATTTATTTGAATGTTGTTTGTTATTATTGGCTTTTATATGTTGGTAAACCATTCAGAAGAAAATATAAATTAATATTTATTTTGTAAAAAAAATTTATCAGACTCATTTGGATGAAATTTTTCATTCAAAACATTAAAATCTCATAATGATATTTATTTTAAAATGATAAAATCTCAATTTTTGTTGAAAAACTGAATGATTAAATTTTTCGCCAAAAACTATTAAATCTCAAAATTATATTTTCAGACAAAACCGTAAAATCTTAATTTTGGCTAAAAAACGAAATATTTTTCAGCCAAAAACCGTAAAATTAAAATTCTGGTAGAAAAAAACACAAAATTATAATTATACGCAAAAAAAGTATTAAATCTCATTTTCTGCTAATATGGTAAAATCTTAATTTTGGCAGAGAACTACAAAATCACATTTTTCTATCAAAAACAGAAAATAACAAATTATCAAAATAGCAGAATTACGTATTTTATGATAAAATTGTGAAATTTTAGTTTTTACAAAAAAATTTGATTCTAATAAATATATTAACATTTATAATAAAATTAAACTAGCAAATAAAATAAAATTAATTAAATGTTATTTTGTCATTTTTTTTAATTTTGGATGAATCATCTCCATCCAAATGGTCCAATTTGGATCATTTAAATGACTTCGAAAATTTAAACTAAAATTTAAAATTCATTCAAATGAATCATCTAGATGGATAATTTTTGTTAATAAACAAACATTAATTCTCTACGAGAAAACAAACAGTCCCTAAGTTGTATAATGATTATACATGGAATCGTATTTGAGCATTTTATCAAAAAATACAAATAAAATAATTTTTTCAATAGTAAGTAATATATTTGGTCAAAATAATAAATATGTTATAGGAGAAAAGGCTAAGGAAATCTATTTTAGGTTACTGACTGTAAATATGAGTATGTACACTGATCAAGTATAAAAGTACTAGTATTGAATCCGTGCTTATGGACGGAAAATATTTATAATATAAAATTTTAAAATATTAATATTAATTTAATTTGTATTTTCTTATATAATGTACTTAAATGATGATATTTTAAAAATTTATTGATATATTATTTTATTTTATAAAAATTAATAGATATATTTACAGATTTGATTTTAACATTTTTGATAAAACATAGATAACCATCCATTGATAATAATTTTTTTTAGTTATGTATTCTTTTTCTTATAAGAATGTTATCATTTCATTCAAAAATATTTTTTTTTGAAATGTCATTCAAAATTTTGTTTTTTATTTTTATCTTATGACTTATAATTTCCTCTGATCGTGAGAGAAAAATAAAAAATCATTAACCATTGTTGTTAAAAATTTGGAGAAAATAACTTACATTGATTTTCAACTTAGGTTTCTTGTTTATGATAAAATTATTCATTTCTGAAAATAAAATTTTCAAGAATTGTACGGCAAAGAAGACAGAGAATTTGTATGTATAATTTATTCAAAAAGAAACGGAGTTTTAGAGTGAAAAAATAATTATGAAATTAGTATTTTAAGAATAAATCATAGAGTTTTGGGAGAAAAAGAAGTAGAAGTAGAATAAGTGGACATATTGGAAGAAAAAATTAATAAAAAAGTATTACGTTTTATTTTTCTTTTAAAATTTTTAATTAATTATAATAAATAATATTAAAATATTCATTTGTATAAAATTTATTGAGAAAAATGGTAAGCATGATACATCAGCAAAATCTGATGTGTCAAAAGGAGAAATGTGCAATTTTTTGTTAAGTTAGTTGTGAATTAATATATATAGATAAAATCATTCTCAAAAAAAAATAGTAGAGATTTTGGGTTTACTGGTTCTGCTTTAGGCTAGTGTATTGTGTATAAACTTCAATTGTATTTTTTTATTTTATCCAATGATTTTTTCGTTTTTTTTTAATAAATGTTTTGCAGGCATCTTCTATATATATAAACTTCCTAATACTCTCTTCTCCTATTATGACATATCATCACTCTAATCTTTCTACTCTTGACACATCAGCATCTTAAATTTACATACCAAAACATTATCCTTCATTGATTATATATTTATACAAAAAAATATATAATAATTAGACAAAAAAAAATAATAGACAAATATCTATATATAAAATATATAATAGAGAAATATATATATATATAGCTATTTATATGTTTATATCTATATATATAACTATTTATCTATAAACATTAATATTAATATTGATATTAATTTTATTAGAAATTCAAA
>KE156782.1:84019-107072 GCA_000411055.1 Leavenworthia alabamica
CCGTCCGAAAGGGCGAGTCACCTGCTAGTTTTTTAATAAAATGCCAACGCAAAAATGACGACGTTAAGTATTTCCTTAACATTTCTAAGTAGTTTTAAATTTATTACATGACTTAACAATTAACAACATAATATTTTTAGTAATTTATTAGCATTTTAAAAAATAAAGTGTTAAATAATATATTACTTTAGAATCAAAAATTATAAAAATAAAAGTTTTAGGAAGTAGTATTGTTGTTACTTGTTAGATAGGTTCGACAATTTATTTATTTTTGCAAATTTTTCGATTAAATTTAACAAATTACGTGTGCTTTGATTTGATTATAACCCTTATCAGTGAAACGTGGTTGTTGTCCATTCATCTTCTTCAAAAAACAAAAAAAAACACAGGTTTGGTTTCCACAACAGAGAGAAATTGTATAATCTTTATTCCACATTAGCTCGATTTCCCCGCCGGCGACTTGTGGGATCAAATTTGTTTCTTACAGAATCAAGTCCACAGGGTAATGCTTCTGAATTTTAATTGCATTCTATCAAATAGAAAATCAAAACCCATTTATCTTCACCATTATCCCAGTCTAAAGCTAAAGTATTCGTTTTTCTTTGTCACCTGTATAACTACTTTTTGTAAGTTTTTTTGTTTTGCTTTCTCTATTGGTTTTTTAAAAAATGATTATTTTTCGATTTCCACGTATCTAATTTGTTTAATCTAAAAAGCAAGTAAAATTTTTAATCAGTTTATGATTATTGTCTTTATGAATTGTGTCCTGGTAGGACATATCTAAAAAACTGTTTTTTATCCCTTCTTGTGTTAATTCATTTTCTTGGTTCTGTGGAAAGATATAAACTCCAGTATATAAGCTATCATGAATATATGTGTATCTTCACTTCTCTGCAATTTCAAAAGACAGTAATTTTTTTACTTTCCACATTGTTCCATTTTGTGTTGTCTGTTTTTGAGCTTACCTTTATTGTGTGTGTGTGTGGCTAACTGGCTATGGCTTTAAAATATGTGCAGGTGGAGTAATATTTTCATATCTGCATCTTCTAAGAAGTCTTGTGTTTTGGTTACAAAGCTTATGGATTCTAGTCAAAGTCACGTAGAACCCTATGGAACCAAGTCTTTTAGTCAGGAGAACAGTGTAGCCTCTTCTTTAAGATTAACACGTAGTTTGCCTCACCTAATTGACAATGACGTTGATATTGAGAATGTCTCAGAGGCTGGTGATATTGGGGATCGTTCACTACGGAGAAGGCATAGTAGTTGTAGAAGCAGCCGTTTGTCTGATGATGATGTTGTTGAACAAGGGACTCTTGATACTTCTGCTCACGAACAAGATGACCTTGTAGCCTTGAACATAACTTCTTCAATCAAAAATTTGCCTGAGTACATAACAGCTTCTCCTTTACCAACCAAGTCACTCTTGTCACCTGAGATAAACAAGCCGGTAGAGACCATCTCTATCTTCTTATACTCACATTAAAAACTGTTGCTATTGGTTTGTTAGTTCAATGTTTTGATCTATGATAGCTCGTGGTTTGCATGGGAAATGAAGAAGAGCTCGTGTTACCAAAGTCCTTAGAATACATATCGTGTCTCATTCATTTGGCTGTTTTTGGGATTCTAGGGGTAAGTTTTGTAGGCTTTGCTCCGTTTCTTTCTGGCTCTATTCATCCTCTGTTTTAGTTTTAATCATTGTAATCGTCTCGTTTTTGCTTCAGGTTATTACAAGATATTTGCTACAGAAATTGTTTGGACCAAGTGGTGCTCGAGTAACCAGTGATGGAAGCATCTTGTACCTTGATCTTCCCTCTAACATGGTAAAAATCTTAATGTACTTATCTTGAAGAAAGCACCTTATTTATAAACCTATATAGATAAATTACGTACATGATTCCTTGCAGGTAGGATCATTCTTGATGGGTTGGTTTGGCGTCGTATTCAAAGCAGATATAGCAGGAATTTCTGAATTTTTGGCGATAGGATTATCAACTGGTTACTTGGGAAGCCTCACAACATTTAGTGGTTGGAACCAGAAAATGCTGGATCTAAGTGCAGATGGCCAATGGCTCTATGCCGTGCTTGGCTTTCTTTTAGGTATTAACAGAAGAAAATTCCCTTCTCGAAATCTCCAATACACTCTTAATTTGGATGAAACATTACAGCATAAACGACTTTACAGGATTGTTTCTCACATCATATTCCATCATTCTTGGAGTGGAAACTGCCAAAGGTTTTAAATGGATTCTTCACAGAGGAGCTTCTTCTAAGGAAATAAACTGTTGTTTTAAGGTTGACACCTTCAAGAGGCATATTGTGTCTCTCATCCTGATGCTTCTTTTGCTTTTGGCTTTGCTCATTGTGAGTTCCACTCGGCTTGTAAAAGAGTTTGACAAAGGAACAAGCGAGGCTCAGCTTTGGTTAGGTTGCTTAGTTGCAGCGCCTGGTGTGTGGTTGAGATGGTTTCTAGCCAGACTCAACGGATGTGGAGTGGGAAAAGATAAACAACATTTGAGGTGGGTCCCATTTGGCACCCTCATTGCAAATGTCGCTGCAGCTTCCGTTATGGCAGCATTAGCAACTTTAAAGAAATCGGTATAAACTCTCTCCCTCTCTCTCTGTCTCTCTCTACCAAACAGATCACTGAAGATAACATGCTTTATATCTATTTTGGGAAACAGGTGGACACAAGAACATGTAACACAGTTGCTTCGAGCATACAGTTTGGTATGTTGGGATGTCTGAGCACAGTTTCCACCTTAATGGCTGAGTTCAACGCTATGAGAGAAAGTGATTACCCATGGAGAGCCTATGCCTATGCATTTTTCACCATTATGGTTTCTTTTGCGATTGGAACTGTTATATACTCGGTCCCTGTTTGGGTAATAGGATTCAATTAGTTGTATCAAAGCTGGCTGAGTCTTGTGCAAATAGTTTACTACAAAAATGTGAAAGATAAATAGTTGTCAACAATGGGTAGAGATGATGATTTAGATCGGTCACAATCCAATTATACCTTTTGCATAAGTATTAAGAGCAAACTTTTATACTATAATGACGAGTTTTTTTTCTGTTTTACATCAACAACATATGATTCTATATTTCACACTGGAAAAATAACACAAACACTAACAAAACCTGTACACTCCGGCTTCGGACAAACAACATTCTCCCAACTCTCTCCATAAAAGAGACAAAGAGAGGTCAAGTGGGCGGATTCATCTCACAACAAGGAGAATCAGACATATATAAAATCTCTAGGGAACGATTCACTTCTCTTGTGGGAGGTAGCTATATGTGGAACAGCTTGTCTCTGTCTTTGTCACCTGCATAAAAAATGAAGATATGTTGTAGTAAACCTCTGACGTCTATCTGATATAAATAACTACAAACCTCTGATGTATGAGAGGATCCTGTCGGAAGAAATGGTGTCCAGAGAATAGGGTCTGTGAGAGGATCCAATGCACTGTAGTTCGTGAGCAATGGAGCAGTCAAGAGAGAGGTAAGTGGGTACATACTTTTCTGAAGAGAGAAAGCAGCAGCAGCACCACTGTCAAAAGCAACTCCATGACTCACAACTGGTTTCTCTATTGCCTTGCCGTGATTCTTCTCCATATTGATGATGTTACGATTTGCATTCTCATCGTTTTCATTTGTGTTGCTTTCTTGGATCTTCAGTACTTTCTCCTCCAGGCTCTTGAAGGCAGGCGACTGAGACAAGATGCTTAAAGCAGAAGAGGTTGATGGTGATGATATTTCTTTCTCTTTTCTCTGAGAGCCAAGAACGATACCAAAGTTTGGCGCCTTGTATGGTTCTGTTGCCTGAGATGTGTGTTCCAGTGTTTTGAGCTCAGTACCGGCATCTTCCACCTTTGCATCCTCTGATGCCTTTGATGAAGATTCTGGTTGACGGGTTTTGTTGACTCCCCACCACTTTATGTATCCTGTTAGATCAATCTTTCTTTCGAGACAAAAGCTACCTAGAAAATCACCTTCTGTCCCTCGATCCTCACCTGCCCATATTGTTAATGCGAATAAGTTTTACATGGTCTGATGAAACATTTGTCTAAATTAGGTTCATGTTGTTAGCAACTCACCATAATGAATATTACTAAAGTATTCAGGTCCAGGCATATGACTGGCTGATGCATCCCATCGGCTGGTTGAGAATTCCAGAATAGTAGGAAAAACAGCAGAAATGCTTATCAGGTATGAACAAGGTTAATTGTGGCCATAAAGGTAAAAAAAAGGAGAAAACGAAAGAGTTCTACAACCAAAACACAGCAAGTCCAAGAAGTTTGAAGATAGCTGATATACCTAAGAGTAGCATATAAGTTTTTTATATATGAAATAACAAGTCATAGTCCACCATATGCATATTAAGCAAACTGCAATGATTCACAATGTATCACAAAATAATTTTCCTTATAGGCAAACACACAAAGATAATAATTTTTTGATTCCATAGTTTTTTCAGACAGAAAAACAGGAAGGTAAGACTATTGTTGATCAAATATTACCTTTGAAGTCCACGATATTTTGCTATTCCCCTAGAGAAACCGCTGCTTTTTCTGCCACAGGGATATCTAAATAGTATTAGAAATAAATGGTTCTTAAAAGCAAAATATACTACTTCTAAATACATACGCACCTACGTAGAGATGCAAGGTATTCTTCCCTTGAGAGATTTTGCATTTCTTCTAAATCCCTTGTGTAATCAGTCACCTACGAGATCGAAATGTATGTATATAAAATATTGAAAACTGAGAAGAGTTGCCCAAAACACATGTAACCATTCTTCTTCCACTTATGCATATAAAAATGATAAGGAAAAATCATCAACTAATTCATATGGTTGAAGCGCTTAAACATCAAATTTTAAAGCATACTACCATAGCAATCTAACCGGAAAATTTATAAGTGTCCCAGGGCCCCAATATTTTAAGGCAGCAAGGTCGTAAGCTCTAGCAGCAGCCTCTTCATCATCATATGCTCCTGTCAAGTATGAGTTAAGTTTTTTATTCAAAGATAATCCAATATTCTTCCAAGTGTGTTCGGATATACAAAACACATAAAGCTTTTAGCTTACCTAGATAAACTGGAGTGGCGAAATTTTGAGTCAACCATGACAATACAAAGGAAAAAGAAAAAGATCAGCATTGGTACTCCAAACAAAACACAGTGCAGATGACGATAGTAATTTTAACAGATGCAGAGGAAAAAAGAAAGAGAAACCTTGTTTGCCCTTCTTGTTCTGGTTTTGGTTCCAGGTAGTTTTATCCCAAAGGTGAGCTTCATAACGACCTGTCCATCTATGCCTGTACTTAAAAGAAACAACATCTACTCATTTCTTCTGGTTTAAACTCCTGCTTAGCAAATTCTAACACTTGAGATTTATACTACTAATCTTTGTTTAACTCGTAATTCACAATTCGAAGGTAATTATATTAGCACCTGGTGACTCCTCGGTATATGGAACTTCTTTTGCCAGCGGTACACGGCGGCATTTTACTAATACGCTCCTTAGCTGTACAACCTCTGTCCTTCTTCGCCTTCTTAAAACCTCTATACAACAACATCTGATCACTCGCCGCCACTGTTTCCGAGCTCTCTCCTCCTCCTCCTCCTGCCTCTGTCTTTGGCCCTTGATCCGACGACGAAATCGACGCCATGATCAGAAACCTCTTCCTTAACCCTAGGAAAGAGAAAAAGGCGCACTATTGCGAAGCAAAACTCGAGCTCGATACAAGGCAACGAGAGAGAGAAAGAGAGTGTGAGAGCTAATGATTTTGACTGAGTCTTCTTATCTAACAACGGCAAATATAAAAATTACGGACTGTAAATTTACAGTTACGTCCCGTCTTTTTGTCTACCTTTTTAACGATGCTATAAGCTAAAATCTGCAACGGCTATGAACGGGGGTGAGGGTGTTTTGGTCATTAGATAAGAGTGGGTTTTATTTGCTGACGTATACTAATTATATCCACGTGTACATGATCTGTTTTCTCGGTTCTGACTTCTGACATATTTAATGTGTAGTGTTTCCCAACTCTTGCCTCGTTCCAAGAATATTCTTTGTATGTTTTATCATCAATTTAGCTTATCGTTTTTCGAATATTTTAATCGAATATTGAAAATTAGCTCTGGGCGTTCGGGCAGGCGGGTCGGATTCGGGTAAAACTCATTCGGGTTCGGGTTTTTCGGGTGGAGGGTTAGACACACCAATGGAATAATTTATAAAATTCGGATCGGTTGCGGGTATAACTCTTTCGGGTTCGGATCGGTTCGGGTACACCTCTATAAAACCCGGTAAAAACCGAAAATAGCGGGTACCCATTCGGTTTCGGGTTATTATGGCCAAAAGCTTTATTCGGGTACATGAAAACCTAAATTCGGATCGGGTTTTTAAACGTGAAGACCTAAATTTTGCATTTGATTAATAGAAATGGTGTCNTACACTTACACTCCAATAGAAGAAAATCACGGGTACGAATTCGGATTTGGGTAAAGATTTTCGGGTCGGATTCGGTTTTTCTTGCTCGGGTAGGTTATTTTGCCCAGGCCTATTGAAAATCATTTGATTCTACTTGTATTTCTACCGTTGCTTACACATCGAATCTTTCCATTTCTATATATCATAATAATTCAAATTTTCAAAATGTTTGGTTGCACTTGAATTGAATGTGATCCAAAGTACAATAATTACATTAAAATCAAGTTTATCTTTCATTTTCTGAACTTAATTACATCATATAAATATATTATCACTTCAGCCAAAAATAATATACATACAGTGGAAACTATAAACACAACGTGGCTTTATGTTTCTGAGGTGGACTCATATCTTCTCCTTTGTTTCTCAGTGATTCTATGAGATTACCAAAAAAAATGTTCTAATTACTACGACACTAGGAAAAAAATTTACCTGAATCAAATTAACTTATATTCACAACTCACCTATTTTTTGGCTTATTAGAGGCTTAAACTCGATCCCTGCACTTCTTTCACCAAAGGAAACAATGTCACGATACATTTGGTTCGACGGTTTAATAACATCATCACTCATCCATTCTAAAACCTGCAAAATCATTCACATCAATTTCAAATTTATCAATGAACCGCTTGGTATACTAAGACGGAACAAAGAAGTATGTTATTACCTCGATGTATTTTCTCCAGTTTCCAGCAGCTAAAAGATGTTTCAATAGTATTGCATAAGTCTTGATGTTGATTTCAACACCAGATGCTATTATCTTAAAGAACAGCTGCGTATGTTAATGGTGAAATATAGTTTTGTTAAACAAAATTCTAATTTGATTTTCTGTAACAGACTTGGGAGATAGGAAAGAGAATGTGTTAAGACTAATTAGAAGATAAATCAAAAAGTTATTTGTACCTTCATCATTGCTTCGACTTTACCACTCTTTCCAAAAAGATGCAGCATCTGATTAGTTAAGCCGATAGAAAGCGAGGGCAGATATGGCTCCATCATCTGTATGAGATCGGACGCTCTTTTCCATTCCTGCAAGCTACAACGTTGGAAGGAGGATGATATATTGCAATTTTTGTATTTCAAAAAGGCGATTTAATGTAATGTATTGTATAGATATAGATATATGAGAACTCACGTGTGACAAGCCGAGAAGATCTCAAAGAAAACAGCGCCTGAGAAGGGGACTTCTTTTTCCTGCATTACATCCATCAGGACGAATACATTTGATGGTTGATCACCTTTGTTGAAAGCTCTCATCAAAGCTGAACAGGCAATAGAGTCTGGATCTATTCCATTTGCTCCCATTTCCAGGAAGAGTTCACAAGCTTTTCCCCACTTTTCTGGCGGCAGAAAATCATTCCAAGAGAATGCAATTCAAATCCATGAAAAAACATTATGTTACGACTTATTAACAGTCTTGCACTTATTGTATATACCTGAAGCATTGTACGCATGGAGCATTGAAGTGTATGCAATCACATCAGGTTTGCACCCAGCCACTTTCATCTCGTCAAATATGGATTCTGCTTCTGTAACTTGACCCTGGAAATTTATCAGCAAGAAAGTGAAAATCAAATCAAACAAAGATCAGACTTCTCTTGCATATGTACGTCTTCTGAGGTCTAACTCTAACCACTTGCCTGTTTGCTGTAAGCACATAGAACAGAAGAGTACACCTCCTTCGTCAATGGAATATTAAGATCTTTCATCTCCTTCAAGTAACTAATTGCTTCGGGGTATTTTGACATTCTACATGAACCACTTATAAGGATAGTGAAAGTAACAGAATCAGCTTTGACTTTCTTTTTTCTCATTGTCTGATACAATGCAATGGCCTTCTCAAGTTCTGCAGCATTTATATAGCTTCCAATAGCTGAGTTATAGGCTGCCGTATTGAGATTGATACCTCTTGACTGTGCTGCGGAAAGTACAGTTTCAACATTCACCTTTTTCTTAGACCTACTACAAGCAGCCAAAAGAGTGCATATTGAAACAACATTTGGCTTAATGCCGTCTTGCTCCATCTGCCGGAAGATTTCCACAGCTTCAGCTAGAAGCCCATTAGACCCATAAGCATCAATTAATGCATTGTAAGTAACAACATTAGGCTTTTTCCTTTCCTTCCTCATCATGAGAAATACCTCCTTTGCCTTTCCAGGTTGATGTGATCTTCCATAAGAATTGAGCAAACAAGTATAAGAGACCACATCTGGGAGCATACCATTCCGCTTTATTTCTTGAAAAGCTGAGAGAGCATTTTCACTCATTCCATGAACAGCATAGGCACCCATTAAGGCATTATATGAAACAATATTAGGTTTCAGACCTTCTGCAAGCATTGCTTCAAACACGGCTCTGCAGTTTTCTATCTCTCCCTGGACAGAGTATAAGTGCATGATGCTAGTATATGTCACAACATCAGGTCGGGTTTCAGCTCTCTTTTCCCTCATGGAATTGAAAACAGCAAGGGCTTGGCTACTTTGACCAAGCTTTGACAGGCAATATATAATGATATTAAAAGTGGTGGTATCAGGTCGAACTTTAGCTCCCTTCATGAGCTCAAAATAAGATAATGCTTTTGAATACTGACGACCACTCTTGTATGCTGACAACACAATGTTGTGAGTTACCAAATCCGGTCCAACTCCATTATCTGTCATTTTCTTGCATACTTCCAGAGCCTCTCTCCAGTTTCCACTAGAACCACAAGCATTGATCAGATTATTGTAGGTTGAGCGACTAGGAGCGATCTGCAAAACAAGAGAATGGTCATAACCATGTTTTAAGCATACTGATAAGACAAAAAATAATAAAACTGGTGAGAAGAAGAAAAATCAGAGGTGAAAGAGACTATTCTTAATCGTTGGACATAAGGGAAAGCTAAAAATAAATATAATCATAACCAAATTGATCAATTTACTTGCAAGTTGATGACGACATATATGCACCAAAGTTCCCTAGCCAATGATACAACTTTTTCACCAGAAAGGCGAAAGAAGGAGCCTCACTAGAGACCCAACTGAACAAAAAACATATACAAGAGTAAAGCAAAGTTACATACAGCTGCACGTAACATGTCATCCATAAGATTCATAGCCCAGCGCCACTGACCAGCTCGACCATGGGCATTGATAAGAGCATCGTAAGTCTCAGCATCCGGTTTACAGCTACAACCATAGTATAAACGACCTCAATCAATAAATACTTAAAAAAACTCACTTACAACATAGAAAGAGAACTGAATATTTCATTAACACATACCTCCATTTCTGCATTTCAAAGAAGAGACCACGAGCCTGATCAACCCAATTATGTCTAGCATGAAGCCTGATCATCATATTGTAAATATCATTCCTAGCACAATAATTCTTCTGATTCTTCATCCAATTGAAAACATTCAAACAAAGCTCAATGCATCCTCTTTTACTCAACTCCTGAAAAGTCACTAAATTTCTCAAAATTCCCCAACATCAATTTCAAAACATCATGAGTGAAACACCAAACAATCGAGGCATACATACATACCCGGATAAGAACCGGGAAATTCTTTCTAGCAAACCGGCCAACCCAAGAATTGAGAACTCCATCAACTTTTTCCCAACGATTGAGAGCCATAAGCTGATCAACCAACTCCGATACAGTCCAATCCTTCTGAAATCGATCGTTCTCAATCCGAATTCGATAACGTCTCGGTATGTCTGCTTTCCTGAGCCCGCTTACCCGGACCGAGACCTCATGCTCACCTCGGTCATAGTTGACAGACACTGATTTATTCTCCTGGAACGCGACGGTGGACTTCGTAGCTCCGGGCCTGTCGGCGCGGGAAGATTCCGGCGGAGTGACAAGCTTGAAATTGGTAACGGTAGCCATTATCAGGAAGGAAGCTCTTCGCTCTTCACTCTTCAGTGTGGATAAAAATATTATAAAGGATAAAAGCGTTTAACGAATCATAAAGCCCATCTACGATATTTTCAGGCCCATTACCGTATGTTCATACTAGGCTGGAAAAAAAAAACAGAACTAAACCCAAATAGTAAAACCGATGACCTCTCATAGACATGCATAAAACGCTGTTAAAAAAAAGACCTGCATAAAAAATGAAGCATCTGTAAAACTAGACATGTTCCTAGATAGTCAAAACAGAGGAAGATCCAGATCAAAGAAATCATTTACCCACAATCACAAATCTGTCTCATTAAAACAATCATTACAAAGCATCTCATTGTGCTGTAAAAAATATTAAGAATCAAACCCAAACCAACATCTGATAAGAGGAAAATAAATGAACCAAGTAAATAAAACTGAAGAATAGAAACAAAAGAAAACATTCTTCAAACCAACAACATTGATTGACCAAATAAAACCATTAACAGACACCATTGGATGAGTGTCTAGTATAAGCTGACTCGCACAGATGTGCAGCAAAACATGTTTGAGATGATTTTTTCAATGGTGAAAGTGTTCTAGAACAAGTCGAATTTCTTCTTAAGAAGATCTTGCTTCCAACGTGGTAAGTTGTTGAATGCTTCTTTCTCCATCCCAAACACACTTTGGAACTCTTCCTCAGATAGATAAGCCTTGTAAATTGATCACAACAATAAGAAATAGTAAATTAGGTGGTAATAGAGACTATAGAGTGATTCATCTCCTAATACTAACTAACTCACCTCTCTGCGTTTGAAATCGATTCCCTTCACTGGGTTTTCAGATTTAGCTATCAGCTGTTCATATGTAAAAGTTGTTCCACTTGGTTCTATTTCAGAATCAACTTGCTCTTCTGTCTCCTGTTTTACTTCTGGTTCATCTGTTTCAGGTGAAGTTTCCTCTTCTTCCTTGGCTTTATCACCAGCTACTTCTGAATCTTCCGCTTCAGCTGTGGCTGAAGATAAATATAGTCAGTAGTGTTATCAAGGTTTCAAATCATGAAATCATGGAGAACAAAGCTTACTTAGAGAGGTGTCATCTGCTGGATTGGAACTAATTGATCTTCTTGTAGGAGAGGTATCAGGTGATTTCTTATTCTCCGCAACAAGAACTTGAGAGAGAGCAGCCACAGCTGCTGCTCTCTGTGAAGCCTGACTCGTCCCCATTGGTCTTGGTGGTGGTGGCGATTTAGATGATGATGAAGAAGATTTGAATGCAGATTTCAACGCGGCTAAAGCTTCAGCTCTTTGTCTTGGGCCCTCTTGACTTTCGTTTGTTGATCTGTCCTGGCTCTGCAGTGTTAAAATGGATTAGTATTTAAGTTAACTAATCAAAGATTCAGATTCGAAAACATTAATAACTTCTCATGGAGAAGTTATGGTAAACTAAAATAAAAAAACATTATCCTTGATCCAAGTTCTCATGACATGCTAATACTTTAGTTATTTCTTAGAATTCGTGTGCAGATATTTACCGAATAGGAAGTCCTGCTACTAGAAGAATTAAACGCAGAGTTTAAGGCAGCTAGTGCTTCAGCCCTTTGCCTTGGTCCTTGGTTCCCACTGTTAGACTTATCCTGCAGCAGCAGAAGGATAAATATCATGAATACAATTAAGTAGCTGGCGAGTAATAAAAACGTTTGTTTCATTATAATAGACATTGCAGGTACAAAAGAGAGGAGAACAAAAGCAAAGGTGTGGTACCTCTACAACATGGTTAGTGCCAAATAACATCGCTGCCTTTTTCTGGAATGAGTTTCCTTGTACCTATATCATGGATTTGAAACATTAAAGAAATCTTAGAATATTTTCATGTCAACAAATGAAAAGGAGAAACTAAACATATTTCGAAGACAATAAATCTTACAATAGCTTTACTGTGATCCCAAGAAAAGTAAGTGGTGAAGAAGCATGGTTCGTTCCCTTCATTAACTTTGTATAGTGGAACTTTAGGAGACAAGCCTTCCAAGGATCCAGCAAGATCTACATATTTCTGCCCATAAACTATCTCAATGAGCAAACATTACAAAAAAAGGAAGAACGAAGCAAAACGAGAAGCTGTAAGAAAAATAGTTACTTGGCCAATCTCAAATACGGTTTGCTTTTCCTTAGTGTCCACACATTGACCAACCCAGACAAAAACTTCAGCATGTGTGTCAAGTAAATATATATCCTCAGTTAAGAGATCATCTTGAGCGAAGTTGTAAATTTCCTCAACCTGTTGCAGAGCATGTTGTTAAGAATATGCAAAACAGAATCTCAAATAGAGAAATCTGAAAAATTTAGCCAATAATATATTACCTGAAACTTTCCTGCATGGAATCCAGGCAGACACATTTAAGAGAAAAAATGATAAAATTAGAATACAAGACATTCTCAAATGCAAAAGTATATGAATAAAAAATCACAATAAGTATCCTATTAAATATTCACCTCTGTTGAAAGAAAATGAGAATAAGTGAGGATCCCTCACAGTCTCAGACGAAGCTTTCTTGCTGGTGAAATTCTGTTTTCCCCCAAGTGCAAACCAAAAGGTTGAGCTCTCTGTTCCTTCTTTGGCATGCTTGAGAGTGATCCCAGGCTGACTTAGCAAAAAGAGAAGATGATTAATATACAAAAAGAAAAACAAACTTTCTATGATGAGTTCCAGGTAAAACTGTAATGCATTTATTCAGGAAGAATAAACTAAACTGAAAGCAACACAGATACGATCAGAAACTAACCTTCAAGAGTTCAGCAACTTTAGCTGCCAGATCTAGCTGTTCATGTGCACTTTGATTTCCATGCCAAAGGAACATGGAATTACCAGATTGCAGAAGGAAACACTCATAAGAGTTCAATGATGTTGCCGCCTAAAGGAAGTATTTTCCCAACACAATTATGAGTCAAAATAACAAATCAAAGTCTCACCACTAATAAGAAAAGCTAAACAGTAATCATACACCCTTATTCAAATTGGAATATTCACAAATAGGAGAACTTAAGCTTATCACTTTGAAAAAATGAAGCTAAGTTAGTCAAGTACCAATTCAACTTGCACTGCCTTATTATTGTGAACTCCAGTTCCAGATACTTGAATAAGTGCAATTGATTCTGGTGTGTAGGTTTCGTCTTTTGAACCAGTCTCTGCTAAGCTGTTTTTGTAACCCGAGCTCAAACCACCCTAAAAAGTCCATGTAAATCATATTAATCACTGTATTATCAATTTCATTGTCATCTTGATAAACACCACACAAATACCTCTAGGACTACCATAGGTTGAAAAAGGGCAACAAATTGTGGAGGCTCTTTATCCTCATATATACGGCCCTGCAAGAAGAACCTATTATTTATCTATCTTTCTAGTACTATTCAGCATTGCTTCCAGTAAAAAAATAAAAGATTGTACCTGCACAGGTCTTCCTTTTAACGAGTTTGACATTGTATTCGCCAGTTTAATTGATGTATCTTGGTCCTCCTGGATAAGAGATAAATCAGAACTTTTACTTGTTACTCTCAATACGAAGAAGAAACTACGAGCCAGTATATCGAAGTTGAAATATTTCATTTACAATTACAAACAAAGAAAATAACTGAAATGGAGGATTATATAATATGTATATGTATATTAAGGATTCACATTAAAATTACCTGAATGCTTTGCTTTCCAAACCAAGAACACAAGAAATATTCGTCTTTCCTATCACCAGAATGATAGGTATAAAGGACCAAATAGCAGTCCCCAGAATAGAACTTGCCAATATCTTCTTTAGGTAATGGAGTCTTGGCTTTACCATCAACGTACCAAACCTAATACATAGACATGATTCAAAATTATCATGATTCAGAATGAATATATCTACAGCCAAATGTATAATAAATCAAATAGATAAGCAGACCTCTAGCTTTCCACCACCTTCAAGCAGAGGTGGAATATCCTCAACCACTGGAGCACTTTTTGCAATTCCTTTGAGCCCAACACCTTGTTGCTTCAGCAAAGCTAGAGAAATGTTGCAGTACCAATAGTAAGTCAGGGCTTAAAAGTTTAATGTTTTTTCATCTAATGGTTTTGAGTTTCAAAATGGTGTTCTTACCAGCGACTTTTCCTCGTCCTTCTTCGTTACCAGGAGTAGTCGAGCCTGATGGCCAAGAGTCAAAGTTAGACTTGAAAGAATGGGACTCATAACCTTGGATAACACGAGTAACACGTGTTGCCTTTGGCCTATTTTCACTAGCAATCAATTCCTGGAGATGAAAGGTTAAAGTGAGAAGGCCATGATTGAGATAGTTATTCTAAGGTAAAAGTAACAGATCTCCACTCTTTACCTCAGCAGATTGAGTAGCAGCTTTCCTCTCATCCACTTGAGTTACACGGCCAACCCAGATAAATATCTCAGCACCACAGTCCAAGAGGTAGCATTTAGTGTTTTCCAGCATAGATTTTGATAGATCACCATCTATAGGTTCCATCTTACCATCAGCAATGCTAAACAAAAAGAGTAACAACATATCAATCAATAACTCTATCATAGTATTGTATAAGTTAATTTTGGAATATATATTACTGCAGAAGATATAAGCAGAAGAGTCCAATCAAAGAGAGTATGAGTACCAATAAAGCTTAGGTGGAGTTGACTCAGGAACAATGTCATCATCGTTGGCAGCTTTCCTTCCGATAGGAGCAAAACCACCAAAGAGGACCCAAAAGGCACCAGAATCTGATTCTGTATCTAATTTACCATCATCTGTTATGCCATGAAAGTGTTAACATAGATAAGTATCCACCTTAAACACCATCTCTGTAAACTATACCACAGTCAAAACCTATTCTAAAGCATTCAAACACTTTAGTTGACTTGAGGGGAAACAGAGGTAGAAGATGTAATTCATCTTACCAACAATCGCAACAGCACAAGTTCCTTCGTGATACTTGTCTTTCAAATACTGAACAACTTCCAGAGCTTTGGCTCTCTCCTGAATGTTTGAATTTGCACCATTGAACTGATAGATCTTTTCCTCGGTGTCCAAGATAAATACATCATCATGATTCAATGATGAACGAGCAAAAGGAACCTACAGAAATTTAAAAAAAAAAGTTAAATGTACATTGGTAATCACAGTTGTTAGCTAAGAGAGTACAATTTTTAGAACCTGCTTCAAACGGATTGCACGTTTTCCTTTGCAGGTATATAACCTGGTCTCAAACACATCTTCTTCAGGTGTTTTGAAACCAGATGCAACACCACCCTCTAATGGAATAATACATGGCTTGAAGTACGACAAGAATTTGTCAGATTCATGACCCTGAATTTCCCGGTGTTGGACAGCACGGCCTCCAAGAACTGCATCGAGTTCAACTGTTTTAACAGCTGCTGTACCAGCTTCATCCTAAAATCATCAAACCATAAGTTAATATAGAACTGTTCCATATTTACTTCTCTTACCAAAAACAGTCCTTAAGTGTACCTGGCTTGTATCTTTACCAATCCAGAAATGTAAATCAAACAAATAAGCACCCCCATTGTTCTGTGTTGTCTGCACAAATGGAAGATAAACATAAAACAATGTGAATGGTAATAATAAAAATAATCAAAGGACCACACATTTCTCAAACATATATTATACTTGGGAGGAGTTCCTGTAGAACAGAAGACATAATAGAGAAATGAAAAGAATATCAAACCTGCAATACAATGTAAGTATCTCCCATATAGAACTTTCCATGATCAGACTTTGGTATTGGAACTGGCTCAAAATTCTCGATTCTCCATATTTCAGTCCCTCTAACAAATGTTAAAGTTCAACAAGATCATACAGTCCATGTATTCATGAATCTCTACTTTGATAACAACATTAGTATAAACAACAATGGAAAAAATAGTTATGTTGCTGAAACTGAAAGGATACGGTTTCTGGCCAGCCCCTTGAAATGCAGGATCCAATACTTTAGTTGACCCAGACATATTTGCTATATAACGATCAAATCTTTATAAACTACACACACCAATGAACCTGTAAAAATAAAAAAAATATAAAGAAGATAATCCAACCAAGTGAGGGATCTCAAACATATCTTACGCAGCTGCATTAATTTCAGATTTAATGTGAATTAGTGAATACTATAATCTGCCCTCATTATTTCTGTATATCTAAATTGAGATCACGCAAGATTTATAAAAACTTTTCTACAAAAAGAACTTTAAATCCAATCTCGAAATCTAGTGATCAAAAAAATTTCAATGATCCAGGAAAAGCTCAGAGATAGAGTGAGACAAGGTGACGGGTTTAGCTTGATCTGCTTTAATTTCGAAGAAAAAATAAATACGATTTCCTGGAATTGACCAGATATGATTGAAAAATCGAGAAGACAAAACAGGACGCAATTAGATCCAGATTCAAGGGAAACAAAACACAATATAATTGAAAATGAAATGATCCATACACACGCATTACTCAAACCGATCGTGATAGAAAGAAGTACCTGCCCGAAAGATGAAGAGTAACTGGCTAAAGAAGATGAGATGATGAAGAAGGAGAAAGCTAATTGAATAATTGAAAAGAGATGTTGTGCGCTGTGTTATTATTATGTTTCTCTCTCTCTCTCTGTATACTTTTTTTAATGCTTTTTCGTAACGTTTATTTACAGTAGAGAGATTGAATTATTGGAGATGAAGAGGTCGAAGAGGAAGAGTTATAAGAAGGAAGAGAAGACAAAAGTTTGAGAGAGTCTGTCAAATTTAAGGCAATGAAATAGATCCGGTCGTTATTACCACCCGACCAATGTTGCCTTTTCCTTTTTCTTTATTACCACACTTTTTAAATCTAAAACAATTCAACCAATATTTTAAGAAATTGCTTTTGAATTTTTAGAGATAGATATAAACATAATTTCTTGGAAATTTTATTTTAAGAGATTTATTTCAGCCTAGATTTTATACTAAAAATTAACATAGTCAATTATTTACAACTAATAAAAATCAACATCATCAGTTATTTGCACAATAAATGATACATCAACAAAATCACACATGTCAAACAAACAAACAAGACCACCCAATATATAGGATTTTTTGTATAAAATAATAAATATTTTTAAGATAATTATAGGTAAATAAATCATACTACATTAGGATATTACATATGTAAGCATAAGATCTTATTTGATATCTTCTTAACACAAAAAAAATAAACTATCAAAATGCATTATACACACTTGAAAAAATAAAAGTATTAAAGAACAAAGAAATGTACATTTTAACCCCCAAAAAATAGAGATTTTATATCATAAGTTGATGGAGAGATTGGTCTCATCATTTCGCTAGTTTCAACATGTGAATTTGCACGATTGAACTCCTTTTTAAAGATAGTAATCACTTTCACTAGGACATTATAAAATATAACATTTTCGGGATGGTTCAACAATCATGATAAATACAATACCCAGATAAATGTATAACAGCCTTTTTCATATACATTTTAAGCTTTTTAGCAAAGTTCATGGACCATGGATAATTATACTCCTTTTCAATCTACTCAATTCTCAACTCTACCTTATGTATTAATTCATATATATAATCATAAAACATTTCAAAGAAGAGATTTCATCAGCAGTAAACTTTTAAAACGTTAAAAATAAACTTATGTATATTTAACTAGATTGATCCTTGTTTGTTGCGGGGTCGATTTCAATAAGTCAAAATATATATACAATAAAAGGTTAATAACAAGTATAATCCTCAAGATATGAATAAAAATTAGGATTGAAGCTGACTCCATCATAAAGAAAAGGTAAAAATAACTTAAAGTTGATAATATCAACCGACACCAACTTAAAATGTCGACCGGGTGAGTAAAACTAAAGAAACTATATCTTATATTTGACCAAGACCAAAAACTAATGTTACTTGAGTACATAAGATGTAAACCTAACAATAAGCCAAGTCTAAATCGTAACTTTGCAGTTATTTTCTCAGCTATATAAGTTTGGGTATTAATTTATAATTTTTTCTAATTTTGATATTAATATTTGTGAAGAATTTTTCAAATGTAGACATAGATGATGTTTTTTTAAATGTTAATTAGTACTTAGTAATTACAACGACTTCGATAGCGACTAGCAAATCAATGATTCGTTTTGTTGTTCAGCAACTAATATTAGAGATGATTCCTTCAAAACAAATGAGACTGGGACTTATTTGATTTCCATGTTTAATATGGACCACAAAAAAGGGATATGAATATGTAGAAATGGGTTTGAATGATTATGTACTTTAGGAATTAGGCATGTATTATAATATTTGAGGTTAAAAAGGCTAAAAACATAGCATGTGAGTTAGTGAGTGTATAAATTAAAAAAAAAAAAAAANTTACTTATATGATCACAAAACAGTCCACGACGAGTTCATCACGTCACGTGGACGAAGGTCCCATGCTTTTTCTATTTTCTAATTATAAAGTTTATATTATCCCATCTGTTCCACAGAAATAAACACTTATTGTTTTTCTTCATTCGAAACTTAATAAAAATGTGATTAATTTGTGTAATTATACGTAGCTCTATTGACTTTTAAATATTTGAGTATTAATGGAGAAATTAGAATCAATGCGTAGTCGTTTTAGTTCAGTTGATGGAACGGTGTCGTTGTCTTTATTTTTAATTCGGCGTCGTACAAGGAGTTTGGATTTTTATTTTCACACTAGGGGTTGGCGGAATATTGTTTATGGATTAATATTATTATCAACTAATAATTTTTTTATAATATATTATATTATACTCGTTTTATATTTTTATATGTAATAATTTGTTAAAATCACTATTTTTAAAATTTTGTTGTAATTAACATATGCTTAAAATCTCTACCATGAATTTATAACATATTTTATTGATTACTAAATCTTTATCTATTTGTTGTCATTTAGTATTCTCAATCGTCGCATCTTATGACTCTTTTTGTTTGTCGTAATTTATATATACGCCTCTAGTATTCTCTTGAATCTANGTTAATAACATGTATTTTCGTATATCATTTATTATTTTTAAAATTTTTATTCAAGTTTTTAGAAATTTTTTAAATATTTAATTGTTAATAGAATTTTTTTATCCGGACCTCGACTATGACCCATCAAAATTAGAAGAATTATGTTTATTCTGTTGAAATTGTTGTATTTGTTTTAAGTTTTATATTATTTTTAATTTAAACTTATACAAAATTTAAATTTTGATGTATATAAGCATGAATTATATTGAATATCAAAAAATCAATTATAATATGAAGAGAAATTCTTAAATAAAAACCAAAATTATTCATACTATAATTTATTTATTTAAGATTAAATAATTATCTGCTTCTATATATCAATAATATAATTTATTCATATATAAATCTAATAATCCAATTCTTATCATTTCTATGAAAAAAAGTTTTTTCAAATTCTTATCAAATTATTGTATCAATTAATGTTAGTTAGTATAAAAATTAAAGTGTAATTATTATGATAATTTAATTAAATAAATAATTTAAAAGTAGTTAAATAATGATTGCTTATGTGTCATAATATTAAAGATTTGAGATGCTGATGTGGCACAAGGAGAAGAGACCATTTTAGGAACTTTATATATATAGATTCCTGAGGAGCAGTCAGGTTCACACCATTTCCCAATTTAACGATTAGAGATGATCGAAGTTAGAGGAGAAGATAAGTGATCAAAAATGTCCAGTGTCAACACGAAGCTTACGGAAATGGATGCTACTCGGTTCAACCACACTCCTTACTACTGGTATCTTTTTTCTTTTCCCATCTTTTTTTTAACTTTGTAAGTTCCCTTTTGATTTATTTTTCTTAAAAGCGAAGAGAACGTATATATGCTCTGTAAAACATTGTGCCAAGAGAATGGTGTAGCAGATGAAACTGGTTCTGATTTGTTTGTTGTTTTCATCTCAAATGAGAAGAAACAGGTAACCATTAATAATCTTATTTCTTCATTGTTATGTTTGGTCTTCTTTCTTGTTGGAACTATATCTATCTTTACTACACTGCTTTAGTTGTTGATTTTTTTATATGTTGATTAGAGATGTTCTTGTAGGTTCCACTTTGGCATCAGAAAGCTAGTTCAAGAGCTGATGGGATTGTTCTTTGGGATTATCATGTTATATGTGTCCAGGTTAACTACTGATCATATCAATTATCCAATTCACCACCAGATTTTTTAATTTATTTTGATTCTGGTTTTATCTATTTCCAAGAAATAGAGGAAGAAAGAAACTGAAGCTGAGCCTTTGGTATGGGATCTAGATTCTACGTTGCCCTTCCCTTCACCTTTAGCTTCATATGTTACTGAAACTATACAGCCCTCTTTTCAGCTTTTTGCTGATTATCAAAGGTACTAGGATAGCCTTCTATTGCCATTTCATTTATATCATTTGGAAACTATTTGCTTCTTTATATTCTTGTGTTCTCTGACTTTACATTTTATGCACAAAGAAGCAGTTTTTCTGAAAGGCACGGCAAAATGTATTAGCCATTTTATGTTTGAGCAGGTAGATTTGGCTCAGCATTATGTAATGTTACCTGGCTGTGTCTTTTTGTTGTTTTCAGGTTCTTTCGTGTTGTTCATGCTCCTCTCTTCTTTAAGCACTTTGCTTCTGATAGAAGACACATGAAAAAGCCTGATGGAAGTTGGATTGCTCAACCTCCACCCTATCAACCCATTGTTGCCCAAGGTAAGATGTAGTTTTTTATCCTTTCATCTACAATACTCATTCACTCACCTCTCTTTTCTCTTTGCTTGAAGACGGAATCTTGCACAACTTAAGCGAGTATATTGCCATGAGTGCGGCGGATACATTGTCGAGCTTGGATCCTGAAACTGTTACATCAGCAATTTCCCAGAAACTTGGTATTGTAGTGAGCCACACTCAGCTTCAAGATCTCTTCAACAAGCTTCCTTAACATTCCAGTGTCTTTTCTTTGTGAGATCAAAACTGGTTCATAACACATAAAATTCAACCTTGTTGTCTTCATTGATCAAGCAGAGAATGATATTAGATGGGGAACAACATTATGCACTCATAAAACGTATTAGTTACAATGAAACATTACATGGCTTTCTCCACAACCCCCAGAAGAAAAAATTCTGAAAAGGGAACCAAAGAAAAAGAAAATAATCAAAGACAATCTTAGTATAACTCTGTTTCTATCATTGCATTACTGCAAGCTCTCTATTAAGACCCCTGAGTCCATCATACCAATTCCATTAGAAGTGGGTCACCTTCAGCCATTTGCTGAACCAATTTGATGAAATCTTGTTCACTTGATATGCTCCATGGGTGAACCGCAGGTGCTTTGGCAGAATACAGATTTGAAGAAATGTTAAATGAAGATGATTTCCTCTTGTATACCATTGAGTCAAGAACTGGATCAAAATTCTGAGGCGAATCCATTGACAGGAAGAACATTGGCAAAGCAACTTTGTAATGCAAGTCCTTATCACCCACCAGATCAACAAGATCAGTAAAGTCTGTTATGAGTCGTTTAGGCACGTAGAATACCTCTGAACTACATACAATTAAGGTCTCTTGATTGTTCTTGGTGGCTTCCTTGTAGTTAATTTGGAAATGAGCTGGCATTGTATTTACAGTTTTCTTCACTAAGTCTGCTTGTACAGAGAACCAATCAGACTTCTCGGTCGGTTTCACCGATGTCCATGACTTTGATACCTAAATTGTTTCCATGTAAGATATACATATCAAAAGAAGCTGACAATTTGATGAGAATGGTGTACCTTGTCTGTAGTCCAAAGCTTAGACTTGTCAGCTAGAAGTAGATTCCAGTAATTGAGAATTGTATCATCTTCAACAAACAAAAATCCGTCTGCGCTACTATATCGATCGAATATCTTCAGTAGATGCCTGTAATACACATACAAACTTACTGTTAGAACCTTAGAAAATTCTATTCATCAACATATACTTATCTTGAGAAATTCTTACTTGTAAATGTGATCTAGTTTGGCTTCTTCCACATAGAGATCCGAGTTCTTCTGAGAAGACAATATCACAACAGTTTTGAATATCCGGCCGTAAAGTAACCTCCACTCGAGTGCAGTGCGTTCCACTGGACCATTACAAAACATAACAAGCACAACATTTCCAAAGTTCTTTCTCCACCTAATCAAGTTGCCTATTTCAGTGCTTACTGTGCCAGTCTCCTCAACCCCGAGATGAACCGAAGGCAACTTCCTAGGAACAAACTCTTTTCTATCCCCATGACCGATACTTGCTCGCGGGCGATCCAAATCCAGTGACATCAATCTTGGTTGTTGGTAGCCAACAGAAATCAAATCCTGAAGCCAAGCAGCTGTGAACTTCACATCCTGTTCTGTCCAAAACCCTTCTTCAGCCATAGCAAAGCTCAAATCAAGGATTGTTTCAAAGAAACTATGCTTCTCGGATCTCCAAGCAAGTAAAAATTTTATCAAACGACCAACATTTACATGAAGATCCTTCTCCTCTACAAAAGGATAAGCCTCGATTCTATCAAACCGGTGAGCTGTAGGTGGATAAACAGCAACATAACCACCAAGCTCCCACAGAAGCCTTTGTCCCCAATAACCTCTCAACACATCAGAAGCCATGGAACTAACCGAAACAGGAAGCAT
>KE156782.1:108816-140081 GCA_000411055.1 Leavenworthia alabamica
AAACCCTTCTTCAGCCATAGCAAAGCTCAAATCAAGGATTGTTTCAAAGAAACTATGCTTCTCGGATCTCCAAGCAAGTAAAAATTTTATCAAACGACCAACATTTACATGAAGATCCTTCTCCTCTACAAAAGGATAAGCCTCGATTCTATCAAACCGGTGAGCTGTAGGTGGATAAACAGCAACATAACCACCAAGCTCCCACAGAAGCCTTTGTCCCCAATAACCTCTCAACACATCAGAAGCCATGGAACTAACCGAAACAGGAAGCATTAAGCCCCAAAAAGCCGACGAATGGTAAAGAGTATTAAACGAATTAACAGGCACCATTATACCTTGAGGCAAAGCAACTTTAGGAGAATGCTCATCAAACCTAATATCAAAAGCTTCTAAAGTTGTTTTCCTAGTGAAGTAAAACACTGAATCAACATCCGGTAAACCATTCGAAATCCCTTGCTGTATAAACTGTTTACCACCAAAAACCTCAGTATAATACTCCTCATGATTGATCTCACCTACATTCTCTAATGGCAAACCTCTAGGCCAAACCGAACGTTGCCCGAAATGTATATAAGGATTAACCACAGTCCTATTGGGATTCTCATGACTATACTGCAAAATAGGTTCTTGCTTAGCATCTTCACCAACTAACTCAACATCAAAATGCTTTCCTAGATCTCCATCAATCACTTCACCACGATCATCCGCATCATAGATCTTCTTAGCACCATGTTGGATTGCGAATAAGTAACCAACACTCTTGCGTACAAAAGAATCATAAGGCAAGTGATCTAAAACTCGAAAACCCAATTCAGCTTGAGCATCTAGAGATAAAAAAATTGAACCTTTAAGACTCCAATCCTTAGGGGTCAATGAGTTACCAATCGCCAGAACTTGCCATCCACGGATCTTCACTAAGCTCTTAAGCTCCTCAGTTGGGTACTTAGACGTAACCGACACCACAATCCATTTCTCGGTGACAAAATTAGCGTAAGGTGAGGTCTTATCAGAGACGACGTGGATCGAATTCCAATTGATTTGGGGACGAGAGAGAGATTTAAGAGACAGAGTTGACTGTGATTGGAAACAAAGAAGAGATGTAGTGTCGGTGGTGTTGTAGAGGAAGAAGATAGCTACTATGGTGACAATGAAGAAAGATAAGTAAGCAATTCTGGAGAGATTCTCTGAGAACCAAGTTGAGAAATCTAGGTTTTTGGGTTCACTGAATCGTCGATGAGTAGGTAGTTGTCTGATCTGAGATTTCGACGGCTTCGGTGGAGACGGAGCCACACGATCTTGAACCAACATTGGATCAAGCACAAACTCTTGAATCAGATTTGTGACTGATTAATTTCGAACAGAACACAAAATGAAAAATTGGAGCTAGCGTCTTGTCAAATCCGGTGGTTGTTGTTGGAACGACGTTGCTTAAGCTTTAATGTATGAAAAGAGCGAGCTTGGAAAGCCAAGTCTGAGTCTGTGAGCTGTAAGGTCAATGCAAAAACTTAATTAATCAAATCTTCTTTATCTCCCAAAGAGACAACTCTTGATGTCATCTGTGTGGGACCAGGCAAGCCATCACATGAAGCAAAGCTTTAATAGTATTATAAAATTGGATTTTATAATGTTTACTGCTCAAGGCATTCATTACTTGCTTAATATAGAAAAATTAGAAATGGTAATAACACTGTTTACTACATGTGATACCACTATTATGATCCAAATCATCCAATTATTCATTTTGATGTCAGAAAAAAAAACAATAACTTATTTCAACTTATTTCAACTGAGTATTTACATTTTGGTGATGATACAAGGGATAAAGGCAACTGGTGGCAATGATTTTTGCTGATCAAGAAGAGTATATAGAATGATGCTGTGACTGAGATCATTCGTTTCACTACTTGGCCAACTACTTGTCCAAAACCAAAATCATTGTAAGCAAGAATGTATAATCAGTGTGGCTTACACAGAACCTATGGTCTCCCCGGTCCATTACTAACATTACTTTGGTACGATCCAACTTATTGAACCTATGCAGAAAATAAAATGACCAAACTTTTCCTGGTGCATGAGAACAGCCTTAACCTTAGCATGAGGCTGAAGCAAGTAAATTGCAAAGATTATTAAATTTGGTACAGCCTCATACAAAGAAATGGGTTCCAAATCTCTGGATTTGACAACAAAGTATAAAATCTTTAGAAAGACATCATTATTTTTCCAGCTTTTCATCATTTTCTGGATGATTGAAACTCTATTTTCTAAATAAATTATAGGTTCACTTGCATATTATTATTACAACCACAAAAAGGATAAATATGAAAAGCAATATTGTCTTCGTATAACTGAGATGAGTTTTAGGCTTCAGGACCTCACAGTTTGGGTTGTCCGCATCCCCTGAACGACCCATGAAGAGGTTGTGACTTCCTGAAACCAACGATGTCTTCGATTTCAACTGATGGTGATGGGACTTCGTCTTTGTCACTTGCCATTTCCTTCAAATGTTTGCTCCCATATATTCTTATGCTCAGTGATTTCTTCTCTGCTGCTCCAACCTTTATGTATTTGTTGAAGAAATCTGTTAACTCTTGCTTCTGAAGCTGCTTCAACGCAGCAACCTGCCAACAATCAAACCCCATTCTTTCATCGGTTAGTCTCTCCCAAAAAGATTCAATCTGACTTGAACTTAATCAAGAAGTGATACAATACAACTATTCTGAGGAAGTATACGGATCAACCAGTAGAGACGCTTTTCTTAGTTTAAATGAAAATATATAAAGAAAAGGAAGATATTCCCTGTACCTCTGCCTCTTTACGGTTGAATTTGAGTGTTCCACTTTGAATCTCTTGCCAGTAAAATCGAGATTCCTCCTTCAAATTCTTGTATTTTTCAAGCTTCATGTCTATTAAAGCTGTTACATTGCTCTTGAGGAAAAGTAAGTCATGTCAGTTAATATTTATTGTTAAGGATTTTGCGTAGCTAGATTACTTGAGATATATAACTGGTTGAACCATCTCACCTTGAATTCCTCATCACTCATCTCGTAAAGTTTACTCTCAAAGTTCTTCAGTAACGACTCCACCCTCGAATCAATATGCCCAGGACCCTATGAAAGATTAAACCCTCTAGGAAATTAAGTAGATGAACCTTCATTAGAAAAGATGACTGAGATTGGCTTGGATGGTTTGGTTACCTTTACTGAGGACTGGATAATGAACTGTACACCATAGATGCCAGAATCGTTCCTAAGTTGCAGAAACATGCGATTAAACAGAATTCAGTGGAAATGTGGAATATATTAGGAAACACAAGGAAAGTTCCAGTATACCTCTGAGCAAGTGCAGTAATATAACCAAGTTGCTCGACCGTTCTAAGTTGGTGAAACGTGGCTTGCTTTGCAACAAGACCAAATAGCTGAAGTTTAACATTCATGGCAAAATCATCTCTATGAACCTGTTTGTGGCAATCAACGTTACAGTTAGCTAAAACAATATAGTCACTGGAAAAATGTTATAAGCTTAACAAGAAATAAGTACCAAAATCTATATGAACTCCTAAGAACACGTAAAAATTGGTAGATAGTAAGAATAAAATTCAAAGCTAGCTTCTGAATCTGAATAAGGAATTACCTGAATATAGTGCACCAGAGCAGAATTTTCGTCACTAGGGTTTGAGCCATCTTGGTGGCAAAAATACTTCATTCCTTTTCCAAGGTTTACCACCCTATTAGTGAGGTGCTGAGACGGAAACAAGGGTCGGCAAATCGGTTTTGGATCGTTAAAAAGAACATCTTCGATATGTTTGACCATTGACTCAGCTTCGTTATTCTCAACATTACCTGAAACGAAGTATATAAATATTCAAACACCTAGACAGCTTCTGAAAACCATCACAGTCAAAGTAAATCATGCCAAGAAAACAAGTCGGTACCTGCAATATAACACTCAATAAATGTTCTTGATAACAACATTGGAATAAACTTAGCTAAGTCTTCAGCTTCCATATGAGAAAGGACATCCAATTCCTCTGTCCAGGGCCAGGTTTGATCTTGTAATATTAGTGAGCAGTAATACATTGCTTGGTGATATGGCTGTCGAAATTTGTAATTTTGATACTCCTTTGTGACAGTTTCCTAGTAAAGGATACAGAAACAGAATAATACAGATTCAATCATCTTGGTACAGGTAACGTCGTCAACCATTAGGTGAAGTTATAAAAAGAGAAAAAGCCTAACGTGGTTACCTTGATAACAGAAAATCTGTCAGGTTTAACTTCAAAATTTGCTATCTTTTCAATAACAGTTTCCAGCAAGATCCTCAATTTGTGATTATAACCAAGAAGGGTCAACTAAGAACAAAAAATAGTTAGCCGGAAAATATAAAAGAAAAAGCATTCAGTAAAAGATGAGTAAAGTGTGTGGTGAAGTTGAATTAAATGTCAAACTCACCTCGAAACCATTGTCCGAAAGGCTCACTCCATAGTAAAGACCAGCAACTTGTGCATAATAAGCTACAACATAGATGAGTTAAAGAGTGATGGGACAGTTTTGATAAAAATAACATCAAAATATAAATTTTGTTGTGACTTTACTCGATTATTTTATTTTACTTATTTACACCATTTTTCTTGTCTTCAAGACATAAAACGAAGATATAACACAGAGCAGAACACACGGAAGCAGTAATGACATTATCAAAGCTATAAAATATGTTCAATCAACAGTATGTCATATGGAAATTTTTTACATGTGCTAAGTTCTGGTGCCTAATGGACAAATTTACCAACTTCAGAAGCTTGGCTCCACTTATTTGGCACAGAGTCATCTAAACTAAAGCCTAGAGAAAATTCCTAATGAAAGGAAAATACTGAGGCATGTATCAATAAAATTTACCATATTCATTCAAATAGTCCATCAGCAACCGCGTAAAAATATCAGTAAGAACTGCTGCGTCAGGAGAGCTGACTGCAAGTGGGCAGTTGAAATCCATCTTAACATATGCTTTTGGTTTCGAGAACATGGTATCTGGCTTGTACCACAATCTTGAGAAAGGTGACTTTCTCAACAAAACTGGAACGGTTTCCTGTTCCAGAACTTTATCACATAAGGTGACCGCTTCATGCATTAAAAATATAAATAAAAAAACTTCCAGTAAATTAACCTTGTCATTAGCATCCTTCAGTGACAGATCCGTAGGAATAAAGACATTGGGCGCTGGTAGATGCAGTTTTACATCAGGAGCAGTCTGCATCCACTCCTGTAATTATTTTACATAACCCAAAAAGAAAAAATAAATAAATAGTTAAAAGAAATTTGAAGTGGCAGAAAATAGATTAATCATTTCGACTTGGTACAACATATTAAAAAGTAAACCTGAATGGTGGAGCTGGTTATCTTCTCAAGAGAATAGGCAGTGTTATACCATGGCTCGGCCTTGTCAGTTTGTCCTTCAAATTTCTGTGATTCCCATAAGATTCTACAAAAGCAACAGTTTTAGCAAGATTCTTTGGAAACATCTCCTCTGTGACAGAAGAAATTACAGAGCTTTGACATGTAAACTCTAACAAGATGGCAAAGTAAACTGCAGAAAAGCTAACGGGAATAATACATAGATTAGTGATTAAGTATCCATATCAACAGCAATAAAAGCTCTTAGTGCCATCCTCAGTCATTTTCAGAATAAATAGAACAAATGTCAAATTAGCTTAGGCAAAAAAAACCACAATTTCATCACAAGTTAACCATATAACAGGCAGCTACCCAAAACAATTGCAGGTCACTGATTACGTATGCAAAGTACAACTCTTTAAGACCACATACTCACCGAACTGTACTAGGAGAAAGCTCATCAACAACCTTTTGTACAACAGCTGGATTAAATTTAGAAGGAAGTGATGATCCAACGAGCCAATCCTTGGATGGGTAAATCTGAAGCATAATTGCAAAGGATACAGAAGATTTTTAAAAGAAGTGTTATTTCTTAGCCATGAACTTGGGCTTCACTTTAAAGATAAAAATTACTAAACTGCAGTCACAGACTCACAGTACCTAACTTCATATGGATGATCTGTTAGAGGAATGGTTGATAACATAATAACAGAGGCAAGCATTTATATGCCACAAAAATAAAGCTTACACAAAACCAAAAGGGCTATAAACTATTTACCTGCATGTTTGATGCAATATCCACTATATAGGACATCGGTGGTGTTTTGTCTTGATAATGAAATTTCGTCTCACAAATAGCTGAGAGCTTCAATAAGAACAGAAGATGTATCAGAACCTTAAAGAAGGCTGAAACAACAATAAATATGCAAGATCAAAGTCAAAAATGGAAACATGCAATCATAGAATATCAGTAGCAACAGACTGGAATGCGTGCACAAGCTATTATATCCATACCTCATCAAAAATCCACTGGCAAACACCAGTCTGTTGTAATAGCTGAATGTATCTGAATAGCAACCCTAAAATCTCTTGCATATGCTCTGTAAAGCCACCAAGGAGAAAAACCAGGAATCTATCAGGTACTTACTAAACAGCAGACAGACCCATACTCACTATTCAACACAAGAAAGAAGAACGACTGTAGTGAACTTTCCTAGAATGACATAAATAGAATAGAAAAACCCACCATGACCAGCATCAGTAAGATCAATCGAAACCTTGAAGAAAGAATAATCTAGAGTCAACTCCCCTTCACCAGCCGACAATCCAGTTGCCCAACCTGCAAACAATAAGAAGGATTAAACCAGACTACTAACTTTAGTAATTGAACATTTTGCTTACATGAATAACAGAATAACATCAACAACCTGTCTCATCCAAAATGTTGCAGCTTATCTCCGAATATATATTTTGAACTAAAACATAATATTTTTGAATAACAGAAACTGAGATCGACGAACATACTTCTGAACCTTTACCTACCCTTCTTTTTTATGAAAACTACCTTAAAAGCTATTAGTGTTTGCCCCAAAGAAAACCTACCCAAGGTTTTTAAGGCATGAAACAAACTTCCTTCGCCCTCATGGCCAATTAGATGGCCAAGGTACTGGCTTGGTGCTTCTTCATAATGATGAATGCTAGGAGTTACAGGCCAGACAACACCCAGCTTGTGTCCTTGCTGAATAGGGACAGCCTTCACAAGAATCTAAAACCAAAATAATTCAGCAAAAATACCACCTCAGAAACATTCTAACATGATATTTCTTCATGTAAAATTACATTTTAAATTTCCGGAAGGAACAAAACCTGCAAATGGTCTGGGGAACATGGCTGGCCAGGAAATCTAGGGACACTTTTGTTGGTGTTTTGTATTTCCTGGAACATCCCTTCCACAAGATCTTGAATTTTATCAAGGTTTTCTGAAAACAAATGGAGCAAAGACATTATTAGCACAAATGTAACCTATTTCAACATTTTTATTTCCTGGAAAAAGGACTTTTGAGTTTTGCATTAACACCAAAACATACCCTTCCCATATACAACCAGATGCATGATGTTGGCAGAATAGTGTTCCTCATAGAATTTAATAAGCTCACTCCTTGTATCCACTCCTTTCGATTGGGGTCGTACATGAAGTGTATCCATGTTCCCTAAGCACAAACCCACATATTTAGCATGAGAAAAAAAAAAAGAATCCCAACTCACTATTCATATGCATCAGGATATGTCTCATTCCATGAATGGCACTTAACAGCAATATCATTTTAAAATGAATTAGAACAAAGACCTGTGCTAAATTTGTGATATGGATGGTCTTCTTTGCTTATATGCTTCTGTAACTGTTATCCAAGAAAATGATTCCAAGAAAACTAGATGTGAGTAAACAACAAAATTTTGAAAACAAAAACAACTCTTTCTTTCATAATGAATCGCTGAAACACATCCTTTAACAGCGATAATAATAACTTAATGAGTTGAACAATAAAATGAAAATAACTCCGACAATCATTATCTAGACCAGAACTCTACCTGTCGCATTCGCCAGCCATCAGAGAGTAAGTTTTTCTGATTCTCTGAATAAAGAAAACATGTTATAATCTGTTTAGTTCACGAATTGCAGCAAGAAGAAGATAAAGGAAATAAATGGAACCTGAGTCAACAGCCTTAATCTCTCTCATGGTTGCATCAGCTGACATTAGTGGCTTGATAAAGAACTGAGCAAATCTGATATAAGTAGCCACATAAGAATCTTATCATACACTAGTAAAAATAAGAGAAGATTTAAAAGTCCAAAAAAAAAAACAAATTTACCTGTCCAAAGCCTCACTGAAACAGTCAGCATTAACATCAAAATGGTAGTTTGTCTCTTCAGAGGATGTATACGCATTAGTACTGCCTCCATGCTACAAGTACACCAACCAAAATTTCATATTTCTAAATTTTACATAGAGTGAAATTAAGAACAATTTCCAAGGATATATGCATATATTACCTCTGTGATGTACTTGGAGTAACTATCTTCCACTGGGTACTTTTCACTTGCATAAAACAGCATATGCTCTAACCCAATAATTAAAACATTATAACAAAATATACATATTAAAACTCTATGAAATTGAATAAATGAACTATTATTAGGCACACGAATTAAGATGTTTCAAAAATCGTGCAAAACTTGAAATCTACAAAAACATGAAAAAGTCAATGTACCTAGGAAATGAGCAAGGCCTTCTAATCCTTGGGGATCAGAGAAGGATCCAACCCTAACACTCATTGAAGCAGCACACTTTGTATTGAACGAATCAAAGTTATTGAATCAGTAAATGAAACCAAAATTAAATGAATCAATAAATATGAGAAATAAAATCGTACAGATCTCACACCTTATCGGTATCGGGATCGCTGATCAACAGGACCTGGAGCGAGTTCTTGAGCACAATCCTCCGATATAATCTGGTATCCGTACGTGGCTTCAGTATCTCGACACCTTCAACCGTCATCTTCGATATTTCGACGGTCATCTTCGGGATTAAGTTTCGTCTTCGTCTTTGCTCTTTTTTATAATTTTATCTTTTTCTCTGCTAAGAGATGACAGAGAGTAACAGAGGAGGGAATTATACACACTGCTAGAGTCTATTAAATCTCAATATATTTAACGGCATATATTTGGCCACGTCTTCGTAATCCAACAACGCAGCAGAGACAAATTTAAGTCATAGATCAATGAATATGTTCCATGGAATTGAGCTATAGAATAAGTCACGCTAATTTCTAATATAAGTTGACCATGTAAATGGTCTTTGTCGATCTTTTAACTTAGTGGTTTCTAAAATCCAATCCTAATTTTGGTTTAATTTTTTATTTTGTAATTTAAAACTTGGTATTAGAAGAAAAAAAACTAATAATGATCATTTTTGGTTACAGCTCGGTGTGAATAATACATTTATATGATATCAACTAAATTTATATCTTTTCATAATTTTTATATCATTTTTAGGGAATATTCAAACATATTATAACTTACGTACAAATAAAAATATCGTATTTCTTATTGTAAATTAAATTACGACGTGATAAGGAATTAAGAACCACAACTTATTAATGGGGCAGAAGAAAAAACAACGTTATCAAGAACAGGCCCAAAAAGATAGCCGAACCCATAGAGCTTGGCATGATAAAACGCACTGTAATAGCTCCATTGTATAACCTCATAGCCCATATCATTTGGGCCCATTCTACGAGCTCCGTTCCGTTTATATTTTTAAGTTTTAGAACATTACATCAAACGGAAAATTGTAAAAACATAAGCCTTGAATGTAGCTTGAAAATAGAATTTGTTGTTTTTTTATTGAATATGATGAAATTAAAGTTAGAAAGTGATTGAAAAAACAAAAGAAATGTCGATGAATAGTTAAAAGAAGAGAGACAGACCATGATCCAAAGGTCATGATATGTGTCCGATAAAGGGAGAGCTATGTCTCAATCAACATTACTGCCAAAAACATATTCATATGTTATTTTATAATCACTTTCTTTTGAAAAAAAGCAAATAGAAAATAGATAAAAATAATCAATAAATAAAAAAAAAAAGTGGGGTGAGCTTTGATTCAACCTTCCACATGCCCCCATTTGGTACACTACAAGATGTCCTTTCACATTTCCTTTTACTTTATTTCTTGTGTTTTTTTACACGATTTTAAATATATAAATAAGTTTTTTTTATCAACAATATAAAAATTACTTGGACTACTACAAAAATCAACTTGCTAGGTGTTTAGGAATATTGCAGTTGTCATTAGGAGATCGTACGGTTGGTTAGTAATTGTAATTAATAATAAACTAATAATATTTGGTACGACAATTCACAAATCGGTAATGATGGGAGCATAAATCTCGGCATAATCTTGGTTTAAAGAGTTGGAAAGCAAAATAATGAATATTCACAAATGATGACTTAGAAAGTCAGGTTCATATGCTAATGACTTACTTCTCATTGTAATCATTGGTTAATATTATATTAATTATTTAATTCTTCAAATTTAGAAAACGACTAATTAATACTTCTTATTCCCCTTCTTCACGAGTTTAAAGCTTCAATGATTATGTCTTCTCTTTTTTCTTTTACAAAAATAAAACTTAAAACTAATCAACTAATAAAATGTACTATATGGATAATTAAAACCTAAGAATATTTTGGTTTAGAACTGAATAATTTTTGTAATGAGTTAAGTTTTTAGAATATAAATATACGTGGTTGGTAGTGTTATATAAATAATTAATTAGATAATTAGGAAGAACAAAAAAATAACGATGGGACGAGGGATGAGTGAGTGGTAGTGGCGGTGGTGGTCGGGGCAGACAAAGATGGGTCCTACGTTAAGCCTAACCATATGAGCCACATTCCTTTATTCACCTATCCCGTGATTCAAAACCCCACTCTTTCTTATTCTATTATTCTCTTATCCATTTATTTGGCTCTTTAAATACAATTTCAAAATAATTTTTATTCGTTCCATATTTTTGAAAGACATATATATAAATCTTTGCAGCATAAAGGAATATTTGTTGGTAAAACCAGAACTTTAGCCACTAAATTTTAATATATTATTGTTTAGTTGTTGATTTTTAAAGCTTGAGATTTATAATACTGATTCGTGATCTTGAGATTTGCTCATTTTTAATGTTTTATAAACCACGAAATAACAGAATTAATTAGTTATCTTGACTAGAGACTTTATCAGTTATATATTTTGTGAGTTAGCAAAATTGACAACAGACTTGAACTATCTTTATTTAGTAGAGACATTGTAATTAGTTATGGTGATTATTTGTTGAATAAATTATTTAAACAACAACTCTCAAAATCAAAACAACAACCAAAGCAGCTCAACACGAGTATGTATGGTGACCAGACACCAAGTTATAACCAAACTTCAACATTTATGTATTTTACAGTGCCGATTTCTTGAAATTGAGTAAAAACATTAATTTTTTACAGAATAAATTTACGGGAGTTGAGGTAAAATGCCTAGAGTGCCGGTTGAAAAAACTAGACAAAATAACACAAGAATAAACTTGAAAAAAAAAAGACAATACAACAACACATAAATATTTAAAATAGTTAAACACATACTATATGATATATCCGACATCATTTTCCTATGCTTTTGGGTCGTTTATTGAGGAACATCGAAAGCTTAAGACACAGATCCATAGATTAAAACTATTTAATTTTTATGTAAAACATTAATTTTATTATTAGAGAGAAACCGCATAGATAATCATCAAAATTGAAACAACATGTGAGAAAACATGTCTTCTACTAACATTCAAGGTTTTACAATTGATATCAACACAACATAGCTTCTCCATGCATGCAAATATTATAGTGTTCATGAAATATCATCAAACTGTCAACTAGAGTTTATGTAGAATGTTAAGTTGTTAACTAAAAATTTTTTTTTGTTTTGATATTGGGTATATTTACAATGTTAATTATTACCCTAAAGCTTTTATTTGATTCAAATTGGTCACAAAAAACAGGGCATTAAAGTTCTGAAGAGTTTTGCAGAACCATCCGTCAACCATGAGTAGGTTATAGACTCTTATAGGCACATTGTTTTCTATATTTATAGTACTATTGTGTTAGCTAGAGGCTATAGCCTGGACTGAGTCAACTTACAAAAAGGGTTTCACCAACGAGTGTTTTTTTTACAACTAAAACGAGAAATTACATTATATCGAGTTATATATTAACAACAATATATGATCCTGGTTAAATCTTGGCCAATTACACAATTAAAACTCAAATAAATTTTAACTTTAAAGGTATATTCCCTACGTTTCTTGATATCTGATTTTATATCTTTTTCACTTATATTAAGAAAAAGTTAATAATTCAATTTTTTGTTAATATTTTCAATCATTATTCATAAAATAATAAGTATTTTACCAATAACTTTTCATATTTAGAATTAGAAAAAAAAAGTGAAAACTAATTAATTGTTTTGATCAATAAAACATAATTTATTATAAAACAACAAAAAAAAAAGCTAAAACATTATGATACTTAGAGAGTACTAAATTACTGAATAAGGAAAACAATTGCAATAGTGACTGTAAACTTAGGAAATGATTTAGTCAACATTGGGATAATAAAATAGACTTGAAACTTGAAAGAAGGTAGAAAATAGCTTTTAACATCTTTGGTTTTGAACTTATTATTATGACGACAGTATTATCATTATGATACCATAAAAACGTCAGAAGTAAAGAATTATCAAAACTGTACATTTTTCTTTTAAATAATAAATTTATATTTTCAGAAAAAGCAGAAAATGTGTCAGATAGATTTATGCAGCTTTCATTCATTCATTCATTCATCCATCTATCACTTGCATTGTCTCGTGAACAAAATAAAACTTTGTATCAGAAATTAATAATAATTTTTAAAAACTAAGAAAATCATAAAAAATAAAAATAAAAAAGAGGAAAAAATTCCCTCCTTTTCCAAGTGGGTTTGCTTTGTGGAGTCTCTTTCTCTCTCTTACTCTCTCCTCTGTCAAGTGAGGATCTTTGTTTGGTTCTGCAATCATATTTTCGTGATTTACAAATTTCTTAATTAAACATGAATTGCATTTTCTCTTCTTCTACTCTCTCTCTCATCAGATTTTTCTTCTTCTCTCATGGATTTTTCCTTTTTCTCTCCCTCAATCTAAGGGCTTCTGCTCTTCTTTCTCTTTAAGTCACACTCACACTCTAAAGCACTTATCTTTTTTTTTCTCTCTTTGAGAAATCTGAGACAATTGTTTTAATTCCAAAACCAGAGCTTTAATCCGAGATTCATGGTTAAAAGAGCTTAGACTTTTCTTTTCCTCCTTCACTTTCTTTGTTTTTACTACTTTCATTTGCTTAAATAATTTTACAGAAATCAATTGGTAAGTTTTTGTCTTTTTAATCAGTCTCGTTTGTGTGATTGTGTGAAGAGAGAAAAAGAAGAGTGCGTGATTGATTTGATTTATTCTGATTTCTCTAAAATGGGATTATGGTGTTTGTCAGTTCTTTTGATAATTGGGTTTTTATCAAATTCTGAGTTTTGTAAAGCTCAGCTAAGTGATGAAGCCACTTTGGTATCTATTAATAGAGATCTTGGAGTTCCAGGATGGAGTAGCAATGGCACTAACTATTGTAATTGGGTTAGGCTCAAGTGTGGTGCCAATAGCTCTTTTGTTGAAATGCTTAATCTCTCAGGGCTTCAGCTTAGAGGTAATGTTACTCTAATCTCTAACCTCAGAAGCTTAAAGCATCTAGATCTTTCTGGTAACAACTTCAATGGACCAATTCCTACTTCTTTTGGCAACTTGTCTGAGCTAGAGTTTCTAGATTTGTCTCTGAATCGTTTTGTTGGTAAAATTCCAGTTGAGTTTGGTAAGCTTAGAGCTCTTAAAGCATTCAACATTTCCAATAACTTGCTTGTGGGAGAGATACCTGATGAGCTTAAGGTACTTGAGAGGTTAGAAGAGTTTCAGGTCTCTGGAAATGGCTTTAATGGTTCTATACCTCACTGGGTTGGGAATCTGAGCAATCTCAGGGTGTTTACAGCTTATGAGAATGATTTAGGTGGTGAGATACCAAATGGGTTAGGTTTGGTTTCAGAACTGGAATTATTGAATCTTCATTCTAATAAGCTCGAGGGGAAGATTCCAAAGGAGATTTTTGAGAAAGGGAAGCTTAAAGTCTTGGTCTTGACAGAGAATAGATTGACTGGTGAAATCCCTCAAGTAGTAGGAACCTGCACTGGTCTCTCAAGCATTAGAATTGGGAATAATGAGCTTGTAGGAGTGATTCCGAAGACAATTGGAAACATTAGTGGACTTACTTACTTTGAAGCAGACAATAACAATCTCTCAGGTGAGATTGTTGCAGAGTTCTCAAAGTGTTCTAATCTCACTTTATTGAATTTGGCAGCAAATGGGTTTACTGGAACCATTCCAACAGAGCTTGGTCAGCTCATGAATCTTCAAGAACTGATTCTCTCAGGGAATAGTCTCTTTGGGGAAATTCCTAAATCGTTCATTGGTTGTGGAAACCTTAACAAGCTTGATTTGAGTAACAACAGACTCAATGGAACCATCCCAAAGGAACTTTGCAGCATGCCAAGGCTTCAGTATTTGCTTCTTGATCAAAACTCCATTAGAGGAGACATACCTCTTGAGATTGGAAACTGTGTGAGGTTGCTTCAGCTTCAGTTGGGTCGAAATTACTTGATGGGAACTATTCCTCCTGAGATTGGTCGCATGAGGAATTTGCAGATAGCACTAAACTTAAGTTTCAACCATCTTCATGGATCATTGCCTCCTGAGTTAGGAAGGCTCGATAAGCTCGTGTCATTGGATGTTTCTAACAATTTGCTCACAGGATCCATACCACAACTACTAAAAGGTATGATGAGTTTGATCGAGGTTAATTTCTCAAACAATCTCTTGAATGGTCCAGTACCAGTCTTTGTTCCCTTTCAAAAGTCTCCAAACTCAAGCTTTTCGGGAAATAAAGAGCTTTGTGGAGCGCCATTGAGCTCTTCTTGTGGTTATTCTGAAGATCTTGATCATTTGAGATACAATCACAGAGTCTCTTACAGGATTGTGCTTGCAGTGATTGGTTCTGGTATTGCTGTCTTTGTATCAGTCACTGTAGTTGTTCTTCTCTTCATGATGAGGGAGAAACAAGAGAAAGCAGCGGCTAAAAATATCAATGTTGAAGAAAACATTGAGGATGAGCAACCAGCGATTATAGCGGGAAATGTCTTCCTTGAGAATCTTAAACAAGGAATTGATCTTGATGCAGTTGTGAAAGCAACTATGAAGGATTCAAATAAACTCAGCACAGGAACTTTCAGTTCGGTTTATAAAGCTGTTATGCCTTCAGGGATGATTGTTTCTGTGAAGAAACTCAAGTCTATGGATAGAGCCATAACTCATCATCAGAACAAGATGATTAGAGAACTTGAAAGACTTAGCAAACTTTGTCATGACCATTTGGTTAGACCAATCGGGTTTGTTATATATGAAGATGTTGCTCTCTTGTTGCATCAGCATTTACCTAATGGTAATTTAACTCAGCTGATTCATGAATCCACCAAGAAACCAGATTACAAACCTGACTGGCCAATGAGACTGTCCATAGCCGTTGGAGTAGCAGAAGGTTTAGCATTTCTTCACCATGTTGCCATTATTCACCTTGACGTTTCCTCTAGCAATGTCTTATTAGACTCTGGTTACAAAGCTGTTCTTGGGGAAATTGAAATATCGAAACTTTTAGATCCCTCACGAGGCACCGCAAGCATTAGCTCAGTTGCAGGTTCATTTGGCTACATTCCACCAGGTATGAATATGATAAAGTCTTAATTTTGTTACCAAGAACTTCATAATCCAACACATTTACCTTTTTCCCATCAGAGTATGCGTACACAATGCAAGTTACTGCACCGGGGAATGTTTACAGCTATGGAGTTGTGTTGCTTGAGATTCTAACCTCAAGAGCACCAGTTGAGGAAGAGTTTGGTGAAGGAGTAGATTTAGTGAAATGGGTCCATGGAGCTTCAGGGAGAGGAGAAACACCGGAACAGATACTTGATGCCAAGCTTAGCACTGTGTCCTTTGCTTGGAGGAGAGAGATGCTTGCAGCTTTGAAAATTGCATTGCTTTGCACAGACATCACACCTGCAAAAAGACCAAAGATGAAGAAAGTAATTGAAATGCTTCAAGAGGTTAAGCAACTAAAGTGAGCAAATGAATGATAACATACACAAAATATGCATATGCCTATATGCGAGCTTCTCCTCTGTTTATTATGTAGAGCTTTATGGTGAATTGAAATCTTGGGTCACTTATGGTTAATATGCTTATCCAATTGCGCAAACATAGAAGTAGAATCAATGTACATATTGGTGAAACTCTTCAACAAAGCCTTTGTTATAGAATCAAAGAATCTTTAGATTATAAGGCCACGTGAAAAGCTGATGATCTCTGTCAGTGTTTACACTTCACACCAAAAAGAACCAAATAAATAAAGAATTAAGTGAAAAAGGAAAAAAGAAGATGAGAATTAAAACCTACAAGGAATCATCTAAGATTTATGATTCTAAAGAATGTAACTCAAGACTTTGAAAACCTATGAGGAATGATCTGAGATTTGTTTGTTTTAGATTATTTTCTGCTGCTGCTACCACTACAGTTACTACTGAAGAACCCGATGAATAGGAGTATTTCTCGGTCCAGGGCAATTGTTGTCAGGTCCAAAACGAGTTTCAGGCAGTGGTGGAGTTTGTATTGGGTCACAATCAGTATTGACATGTTTCTCCCAAGTTATGTTAGGATCTTGGTTTGGGTTTAATACACTCATGACGGTAACATCTTCTCTGCCGCCTATTGGTCAACAATTTTTCATATAGCTTCGACGATCCAAACAAAACAAACGTTTTGAAGATAGAAATGAAAACATATGATGCCATAATCCATAAACTTATAACTTCAATGAAAAGAGAATAACAAGATCCATAATTTAAACTGAGTAAAAACAAATCGTTTGGAAGAAAGAAATGAAAACATACGATGCAAAATCCAGCAACGTATACTACCAAGGTTCGACCAAAACTAAACTCAACAGTATATTATTCAAAAAGAACACAAGGTGACAGCATTATTTAAGCTTGATCTTCACCTTCAGTGATGACTTTAGTAGCTGAAGTAAGTTTGGTGGAGAGAAGATCAGTGAACTCTTGGTATGGAGATTTAACAAATCTTGTCTCTTTCCAGAATTCTGGTGTAAGGAATCCATAAGTCTTCTGAAGGCAATCAAAGGTAGCCTACAAAACAGAATGAAGCATAGGATTAAAACCCAGATAACAAAAGCAATAGACTTAATCTAACTAAAGGAAGAAAGAACAAACCTTGACAAAGTTTCCAAGAGTTTTGGTAGATCCTCTAGAAGAAGTGAAAACATCATCAATTCCAGCGAATTGAAGAACCTTCTTAGGAACTCTAGCAGCAACAATACCAGCACCTCTAGGAGCTGGAACCATCCTCACTGTAACAGAACCACACTTACCAGTAACCTTACAAGGAACTGTATGTGGCTTTCCAATCTTATTTCCCCAGTAACCTCTTCTCACTGGAACCACAGATAACTTAGCTAGAATAATTGCTCCTCTAATAGCCGTAGCTACTTCCTTAGAGCATTTAACTCCTAAACCTACATGACCATTTCCATCTCCAACAACAACAAAAGCTTTAAACCTAGTTCTTTGACCTGCTCTGGTTTGTTTCTGAACCGGCATGATTTTCATTACCTCATCTTTCAATGTTGGACCAACGAGAAGATCTATGATTTGGTACTCCTTAATTGGGAGAGAATGAAGATAGATCTGCTCAAGCTTCTGAATCTTTCCATCCCTCACGAGACGACCAAGCTTAGTCACTGGAACCCATTTCTCCTCTTCTGATTGACGGCCACGTCGACCACCACGACCTCCACGTCCACCTCTTCCACGGTCTCNAGGACATTATAGAGACGTTGATCGAAGATCAATTATATAACTTGTATCAATTGGTCAAGTACATAAAAAATAATACCATTATTAATATCCATACAAAAACAATATTTCTTTTAAATATTTTTCTTTATTCATGAAACTTTAGATAAACAATTTAGTATATAAGAATACAAAAATAAAACAATAAATCTCTGGGACACTGTTTATATGCATTCCTATACTAAAGTATCGTAAATAATCCATGTGTACAAGTATATATTTCTATATCATACATACATATGTATAAACTATAAAGTATACTTTTTATCTAAGTTTGTTTTGATAGATGTNGTTGCTTTGCCACCTTTTATGTTAACTTTGTCAAGCACAATTCCTTGGCATGGATAATTCTTGCTGCAATTAAACGTTATCGCACTTTTTGATGCACTCGTTCCCATTATGTTCCGGTACACTACATTCTTCACTTGAACCGCAGATTTCTGAATATATAAAACATAGTGATTAGATTAAAAAATACTTAAATTACTTGTAAGATTTGCTTATCTATGTTTTAATGAACCTGCTGTGTGCATTTGCTCTTGTCACAGTATTCTTGGTCGATTATGATTGGATTCTTCACATTCTCCATCTGAATATTCTGAAATATAATGTTGCTAGCAGTTCCAGACCCTCCTTGGTAAGTTTTGATTCTAACACCATTGTCTGTATTGGATAGCTTAGCACCATCCACTGTCACGCCTGAGACATATGCCTCTGAATTGTCATCTCCCAAACTCCCAATGCTGCTCGTTTTTTTATAAAAATAAATATTAACATTTTCAAGATTATAATATTATAAAAAAAGTATATACTAAAAAAAACTATTTAATACCTGATACCGTGACCGGGACCACAAGTTATATCATTGATTTGAACATTTTGTGATCCACTTTCAATTGATATGCAATCATCGCCTACATATATAAAATAAACATTTAGAATATTATCCTATATAATATTCCAAACCCTAAAATTTAGCTTCCTTGATATGCAAGCAACTGTTTCAATTAATCATGTAAATATAGATAAAATATTAACCTGTTCCAATGATGGATTTGGAGACTCGAATATTTTGAGTGTTAGTGATATGAATACCATCAGTATTAGGACTATTGGCTGGTGCAGTTACCACAACATTAGAGACATCAACGTTGGAGCTTTTCTCAATTGAAATCTGAATTTGTTGCGCATTTTTCACCCTTAGATTGTCCACTCTCAAGTTCTTCGAGTTGTAGAAAGTAATCGCCTACATATAAACAATTTATACATAAAGATACATGTGTATTATTATGATCAAAAGCATATATTATATTAAAATTATTCTTTTGATATATAATCATATTTGTTTCAACGTACCGTGGGAGCTTTTGTGCATGGCTGCATATATTAAAAAAAGAGTGTCAATATATATATATATATCTCCAATAACTCGATTGTATGTATTTAAAGATGACACGTAGATATCTATTATAATACACACACCTTAGCTTTGTTCCTTTTGCATGAGTTTTGCCACCAAGTTTCACCGTTTCCGTCAACAGTCCCGGTGGCGCCGCCATCAACTGATAGATTGTTAATACCGTCAAACGTTATCCATTTGCTACTATCTTTGTAATCCGATCGTTGTTGAGATGCCGACAATGTTCCCAAGATCTGTCGTTCCATTTACCAATTCATTCATATATTCAAATACGTGTATAATATATGATCATATTATAGTATTGTACTACAAATGATTACTTTTGTAATTACCTGAACTGTGAGAAGAGATTTGCATGGACCAGTAAAATGAACAGGTTTAAGGAAATAAGTCTTCTGTTTGGGAACTAAGAGATTAACAGTTCCACTCGAGGAACAAGCTTTATTCCAAGCATTCAAGAACGCCTAATCAATAAATAAATACATGCATAAATAGATCATTAGTACAAAAAAATGTAAACTCATATACCATATGAAGTTGTATGATTTTTTATTGTTATAAATAACTTTGATATAATATGTGTATGTTAATATACCTGCGTGTCATCGGTTTCTCCATCTCCTATAGCTCCAAAATCAGTAACACTAATGGTGGTTGTAGCACGCAAAGAGGCTCTAACAAAGCTCTTCAAAGGGGAGAAGTCTTCTCTTCGCTTTATTAAGCTATCGGATTTAAACCTTCCATAAGAATGATCATTAAGGCTGTTCCTTGAAGCTTCGCATGAGAGCATCAAAAGAGCCCATAATATGAAAACGGTAACAAGTTTGATACAACAGGCCATTAAGGTTGGTGAGGAAATGGCTATTTTTATTTTCGGGAATGGAATGTGTGTCGTTTTTAGGAGTAGGTTGATCAATCTATTTGATGTTTGTGATTATTGTATTTGTTTTGTAATTGGAGAAGTGTGGATGTATGTGTATTTATAGGCAAATCAGAAGGAACGTACGTTGAAAGTTAGGTTTTTCAAGCTTGAATGAGTTCGAGGTATGGAGTGAAATTGAGATTGTCACGTAAATATTTCTTTAGGCATATTTATTTATGTCATTTTATTTTTGATAACTACATATATATCCATATAAGTCGGAAACTGTAACATATGATAATACTATGATACATCGTAAAATATCCTTCTCAAAAAATGTTTAAACCTAATGCACAATGAACGCTACTCCTTTTAAGTTTTATATTATTTTATTTTTGCTATCACTATTGTTTAAAACATCTGTTAAAATATTTATATTGTCTCTTAGCGAGACCATGCTTATCGTATTTTCTGCAAGAAACATCGCTTAAGGATTTAAGGAGACTGGAATTTTTTTCTTTTATTAATTCTAGTTCTAGTGTTACACTATAAACATTAGGTTGACTATAAACATTATTTGTAGATTTTTTTCCTATAAAATGGATGGTTTTAAAATATGATAACATTAAGTAGTTTTTGGAGCCTGAGCTCAAATCCGTTTGGAAAAAGTTTACAATACTTTAAAAAGAAAATTTACAGAAATGAACCGGTAAAATAATATTCTTAATCCATAACATATATATGTATATGTGTGTGATTATGGTATAGTATTGTTTTTAATTATCAAAACATGTATTTGTGCCGTATGATCATAGTATACTTTGACCCCATACATTCAACTGTTCATGTGAACTAATATAAAGGAGCTATAACAATATACGACCAAAGAAGCAAATTTTGTTAGAATATTCGTTATTATTTCGTGTACTATTGATAGATATGCGTAACTTCAGTAACGAAAAAAACCGAACATAAATAAAATATGTTCCTGAAAGTTCAGTTAATTGTCCCTTCACGTGACCGCCGCCTTCTTCATCTCATTTGTTATTGAGAGTATGAAAATTCTGGTGTTTTATATATNAATTCTGGTGTTTTATATATTGTCATATTTCACTATTTGCTTGTTTTTTCAAGTGGGACCGTAATCCATCATTATTAAAATTTATAATGCATATATTTTTTGGTCCATCCATCACCCACGTAAGTCGATTTATTAATGAAAAATCAAAAAAGGATAGGATTACTATAAAAAATGATTCAAGTGAAAACGATGTCGTACCTTCAACAACTTGCGTGGCACACGCATAGGCGTATGGGAAGCCGAGTTAGGCGAAGCACGTGAAACTAAATTAGAGTTAAGAACATGTGTATTTCGTTGAATAAATGATAATTATTTTAGTAGTCGAAATCTAAATGGTTACATTTTGTAATTAATACGTGGTCAAATACTTTAATACGTTTTTAACACATGATTGAGCAGTAAACGTATTTGACGATTCTAGAAACAAGAACGTCAAGAATCATATGCATGAACCCTCAAAATTAGCAACAAGTTCTAACCAAAATTTTATATATTCCAATAAAACAAAACAACTTCGCTATAATAACGGCGGAACCCGATTAAATGAAAACAAAATTAACTTAAATAGCAAAAATAAAATACAAAATATAACTTAGACATTCTATAGATTGATTTAATATACGTATATAATAATAAATACCTATGAATACAGTATACATCATACAAGATTATATATAATAAGGGTGAAAGCATGTGCGAAACTTGCTTGAGAGACCCAAAGGTATGGAGGAAACATGACTTGTGGGAAAATATCCTGGTCGTTTTTATAATTCTCCTTAATTACATATTCTCGTTCTTTCTTTGAATTTTTATGATTAGGAATATTCATATACTAATTATTATTATTATTTTTATTGTTTTTACTAATTATTCTTCTGTGGGAATAGCTTCTTTCAAAAGAAAATCATTATGACATTGAATTGTTCGCATGAAAAAGACAAAATACCTTGAATTCATATTTTTGACTATTTATAAGACAATCGACAAAAACGTTAAGACAAAACGGAATTATAAATAAATATATGAATATTTAAGAATTCCCCTTACTCCATAAAACAACCAATTTGGTATATATAAAGTATTATAAAACTATAATATATAATGGTATATATGTATGATGTATACAATATAATATCTTATACATTGTCGGGTATGCGATAATATGGTCAGATGGGCTGTTAGTTTAATTAGCTTCATGGGCTCTGTGACTAGTTTAAAGCCCAATTCTGAAATGAAGTCTGCTAAACTTAAACCACAGAAACTACGACAACGTTTTATGTATTGTAGGGGACACAACTTCAGTCTGTGTCAGGTATGACTATAGTCGTTTTGTTAGCTGCAAAGCAGGACAAACCATCATTAAATGAAGACGGCTTGCAAGGTACATTTGCAACAGGTTAAGAGCTGGTTTGAAAACACATTTTCATATTGAGTGAAGAAAAGGTTAGAGAACAAACTGAGAGTGTTTGGTGAGTGAAGAGCTTGTTTTTTCTTCTCTTGGGATTCTCATTGTAACTTGTGAGAGGTGTGAGCTTGGCCAGGGATTTGCTAAGTGTAACAGACAGCTATAAGGTATTTTTTTGAACTAGGTTGGGTTCTTTCGAGATATACTAGGACTACACTGATCCTAGGAACTCGTTAACTTGCTGTGTCTTTAGTTTCTTGCATATCAAACAACAACAAACCTGCAAACAAAGCAAACCTCAAAACTAAAAGAGCAATGGTTAAGTAAATCTATAAACTAAGCAACTTACTCTGTTCTAAACTCAACAGTGGTATCAGAGCCAGATTAGAGTGTCTAGTTGCTGAGGAGAAGTAGATCTACAAGTTTCCATCAGATCCAAGGTGCTATTGTTTCATTACTCAGAAAGTTTTAAGCTTTATGATGCATTACTTCACTGGTTAAGTTTGCAATGTATCAGGGTGATATCTAAAGGTGATACAGTAAGAAAGTTGAAACTTTGGTTGAGATTTGAAAGGGTAAATAGCTGGTTGTTGTTCTGGAACGTTTTGCATTTGTTAAAGGTGGTAACTTTAAACTACAGTTGGTATTCTGAGACTTGTCACCTCACAAGAACTCAAGATGGAACCAACTCAAGGAAGATTTGAAGTTGATAAGTTTGATGGAGAAGGAGATTTTGCTTTGTGGAAACACAAGATGTTAGCACAACTGGAAATATTGGGTTTTGAATCTGTTCTTCAACCTCCAAGCCTTGGTGAATCTAGTGAAAAGGCAGTTGAAGACTCAGATGCTACAGCAAAATCAGATTTAAAGACAGATCCAAAGTGGCTAGAAAAGGATAGAAGAATGAGAAATCTTCTAAGTCACAACTTGGCTGATATTGTGCTAAGAAAAGTAATGAAAGAACTTACAGCATATGATATGTGGACAGCTCTTGAAAATACATATCAGGTGAAGACATTACCAAACCGTTTTTACCTAAAACAGAGGTTCTTTAGCTTCAAGATGGAGGATGAAAAAAGTCTGGATAAGAACTTGGATACTTTCAATAAGCTAATATCAGATCTTTCTAGCCTAAGTGTGGAGATTAGTGAAGAAGATACATCATCAATCCTAATGAACAGTCTGCCTAAGAAGTTTGATAATCTGGTACATATCCTTAAGTACAGTGGTGGGAAAGATAGAGATTTTATTACTCATAAAGAGATCATCATGTCAGCTTACTCTATAGAGTTAGAGCTGAACGAGAGAGGAATAGGAAAGAGACCAGCTGAGGAAGGGTTGATTATACAAACAAGAGGCAGAGGTGATAAAAGGAATCAGGGAAAAAGAAAAACAAACTCAAGAAGCAAGTCAAAACAAAGAAAATTAGTTTGCTGGATATGTGGTAGTGAAGACCATCTGAAATGTGAGTGTCCCAAAAAGACCAAGGCAAGCAGGAGTCAAAAAGGTGAAGCTAGTATTGCCCAAGCTCAACTGACTGAACCTTTGATGCTAGCAGCTTCAGAACAAAGCTCTAGTGATACATAGATTATTGATTCTGGATGTTCTTACTACATAACATTCAGAAGAAATTTAATGTATGATGTTGAAGAAGTTAAAGAAGGAAAAATTCTAATGGGAAACGACATATTCTGTGAAATCACTGCAGTAGGCAAGATTAAGATTGTGAACTACAATGGAACAGAAGTGGTACTGACTCAAGTTAGATACTCTCCTACTGCAAGAAGAAACTTGATCTCACTGGGACAGCTGGAGACTCATGGATGTTGGTTCAGGTCAAAGAACTACAGATTACAGGTCTATAAAGATGACAAAGAGGTTATAGCTGGTGATTATAGAGATACTCTATACTTCCTTGATGGAAAGGCAGAACTGGAGCAGGTAAATGCAGCTGCTATGGCAGTGGACACCACTACTTTGTGGCATAGCAGACTGTGTCACACAAGTGAGAAGGTGTTAAAGTTATTGGTCAAGAAACAGTTACTAAGAGGTGATGAGATTGAAGACTTAAAACAGTGTGAAGACTATATCATGGAAAAATCTCATAGATTGTCTTTCAAGACTGGAAAGCACACTTCTACAACAATTCTGGAGTATGTACATTCAGATTTATGGGGCTCTCCAAATGTGACACCAAGCTTGGCTAAGTGTCAATACTACATATCATTTGTTGATGATTTCTCAAGGAAGACATGAATATTTTTTGTCAAGACTAAAGATGAATCTTTCTCCAAGTTTGTTGAATGGTTGGCTCTAGTTGAAAATCAAAGTGGAAAGAAACTTAAGGCATTACGGACAGATAATGGCCTAGAGTATTGTAACAAAGTCTTTGATGACTATTGCAAAGAAAAAGAGATTATGAGACATAAAACTTGTCCTTATACTCCACATCAAAATGGAGTTGCCGAGAGACTAAACAGAACTGTGTTTGAGAAAGTAAGAAGCTTACTGAGTGAAACTGGGTTAGGAGAATCATTCTGGGCAGAAGCTTCATCAACGGTGATTTATGTACTGAACAGAACACCCTCAACACCACTAAATTTTCATATACCAGAGGAAGTGTGGTCTGGGAGAAAACCAAAATATGATCATTTAAGGAGATTTGGTCGTTTGGTGTATTTTCATGTTGAACAAGGAAAGTTGAAACCAAGGGCCAAGAAAGGAGTGTTCATGGGATATCCACAGGGTGTTAAGGGTTACATGATTTGGAGTAGTGAAGATAGAAGGTGTTTTGTTAGTCGAGATGTTGTGTTTCGTGAAGATGTTCTATACAAAGATATAGGCAAACTAACAGAAGAGACAGTCTCTAAGAAGCAAGAGAGAAAGGTGACCTTTAATATACCTAATGAATCTACTGGTGAAGAAACATCGAATCCTGCAACCTTAGAAACAGTTGCAGGTGGAGCATCTGCAGGAAGAAGTAGATCACCTCCTGAAAGGGGAGAATCTTCTGCAGAACAAGGTGGAGCTGTGTCAGAAACAGAATCTGAGGAGGCAGATGAAACTGAAGAAATGTCTGAGATGGATGAGCTGAGAAACTACAGACTTGCTAGAGACAGAGAAAGAAGAGTAAACATTAAACCACCTAGTCGATTTGATGATGGGAATATTGCTGAATTTGCTCTTACTATGTCTCCACTCATAAACACTGAGGAACCACAAACCTATGAGGAAGCTATAAGCTGCAAAGATAGGTTAACATGGATTTCTGCTACTGAAGAAGAAATGGATTCAATCCGGAAAAGCCATACATGGGATCTAATAGACAGAACAGAGAAGATGAGAACCATTGGTTGTAAATGGATATTTAAACTCAAGCCAGGAATTCCAGGTGTGGAAGAACCTAGATACAAAGATAGATTGGTTGAAAAAGGATATTCACAAATAGAAGGAATTGACTATCACGAAGTGTTTGCACCTGTGGTTAAACACATAACTATAAGGTTGATGCTATCAATGGTGGTGAACAAGGACCTTGAGTTGGAACAGCTAGATGTAAAAACTGCATTTTTACATGGTGAACTAGATGAAGAGATCCTAATGGAACAACCCCAAGGTTTTGATAATGGTGATCAGGTTTGTTCTCTAAAGAAATCCCTATATGGTTTGAAGCAGTCTCCAAGGCAGTGGAACCGAAGGTTTGATCTATTTATGAAGTCTCAAAATTACAAGAGAAATCAGTATATACTTGTGTTTATTTTAAGTGTCTTAAGGGAGATGAATATATTTATCTACTACTCTATGTGGATGATATATTATTGGTGGCTAAAGACATGACAGAGATTTCTAGATTGAAGCAGGTGTTAAGCAAAGAGTTTGAGATGAAGGATCTCGGAAAGCAAGGAGAATCCTGGGAATGGATATTACCAGAGACAGAGCAAAATGTATTCTCTTATTATCTCAACAAAATTATCTTGAAAAGGTGTTAGCTAATTTCTATATGAGTGAAACAAGACCAGTTCACACTCCTATGGGTTCACATTTCAAGCTATCTAGTACTAAATCAGAGAACCTAGAGGCGGCAGAGATAGAAATGAGAGAAATACCTTATGCTAGTGCNGTGCGGTTGGAAGTCTCATGTATTCCATGGTTGGTACAAGACCAGACATTGCATACGCAGTTGGCCTAGTAAGCAGATTCATGAGCTCACCTTGCAAAGAACATTGGACAGCAGTTAAATGGGTGCTAAGATACATAAGAAACACATCAGATTTTAGCCTCACATTCACTAAATCTGAGGATTTCATCATCAGAGGTTATTGCAACAGTGATTATGTAGCAGATTTAGACAGAAGGAGATCAATTACCGGTTATGTGTTTCAAGCTGGAGGAAACACGGTTAGTTGGAGATCTGGACTACAACAGGTTGTTGCATTATCTACCACTAAATCTGAATACATAGCTCTTTCTGAAGCAGCGAAAGAAGCTCTGTGGCTGATGAGGTTTGCAAGTGAATTAGGTTTTCCTCAGGAACAGGTTGAGATCTTCTGTGACTCTCAAAGCGCCATCTGTTTAGCCAAAAACAATATGTTTCATGAGCGAACGAAGCATATACAAGTTCGATATAACTTCATTTGAGATGAAGTAGAAGAAGAGACTCTAAAAGTTTCTAAGATTCATACAAAGACAAATCCGGCATATCTATTGACAAAATCAATTCCGGTGAAGAAATTTGAAGAGGGATTAAGTAACTTGCAAGTGCTTCGGCACAAACCTGAGCTTGCAGATTGTGAGTTTTGGCGGTAAAGTCGAAACAGTAGTGATCTGATAGTAAAGTCAGACATGTACGATTGACAGGAGCGTCATCGGGTGGCTATTGAAGGAGTTGTCATGGCTGAGATCTCTTACAGTGAGTCGGAGATTGTGAAGACGGAAAGGTCTTCAGGACGATCCATCTGAACCAATATCGAGGTGGAGATTGTCGGGTATGCGATAATATGGTCAGATGGGCTGTGAGTTTAATTAGCTTCATGGGCTCTGTGACTAGTTTAAAGCCCAATTTTGAAATGAAGTCTGCTAAACTTAAACCACATGAACTACGACAACGTTTTATGTATTGCAGGGGACACAACTTCAGTCTGTGTCAGGTACGACTATAGTCGTTTTGTTAGCTGAAAAACAGGACAAAACATCATTAAATGAAGACGGCTTGCAAGGTACATTTGCAACAGGTTAAGAGCTGGTTTGAAAACACATTTTCATATTGAATGAAGAAAAGGTTAGAGAACAAACTGAGAGTGTTTGATGAGTGAACTTCATCTTCCAACAGTGCACTGTTCTTGTTTTTTCTTCTCTTGGGATTCTTATTGTAACTGGTGAGAGATGTGAGCTTGGTGAGGGATTTGCTAAGTGTAACAGACAGCTATAAGGTCTTCTTTTGAACCGGGTTGGGTTCTTTCGAGATGTACTAGGACTACACTGGTCCTAGGAACTCGTTAACTTGCTGTGTCTTTAGTTTCTTGCATATCAAACAACAACAAACCTGCAAACAAAGCAAGCCTCAAAACTAAAAGAGCAATGATTAAGTAAATCTATAAACTAAGCAACTTACTCTGTTCTAAACTCAACATACATCATAGATCGTCCGTCAGCTCCGAAATAAAAACATTTATATTAAAATGGATTCTAGGCAGAACCCGCCCTCAATACAAGCTGGTCAATCAGCTGCTTGGGGCCCGAAGATATATAAAATTTTTAGGGGTCAATTATTGTAATGTTTCATTAGGTTTAGTGGTTTAACATAGGAGTTTATTATTTTTTATTATTTTATATGTAAGGGGCCAAAATTGTTTTTTGCTTCTAGTTATAGTAATGTCAGGACAGGCTCTGATTCTAGGAATCCGGTGTTACACACTGTCACATACGACTTGTCGCAGACCAATTTCTAACTACTCAATTCACTTACGGCGACAACAACAACATTCGTTTATTCACTCACCAACAAGTAGTAATGAATAATCCTTAAAAGTGCTTAAACTCTAAAGCACCCGAGTTACAATATTTATATAGATCACACATTGGCCTATAAATATTCGTCTTTACGTAAACAGAAACCCTTCTTTTAACTAGAGAAACATATTTCCAAATTTTTTTTTACGTCCACACATATCAATTTTGGAAATTTTCATTTATGATGATATCATAAAATATTTGATTGTGTGTTCTACGTCGTACTTTCCTTGTATTGCTCCATCATGTTGCCAAATTTTAGTTGTATGATAATGCTCTTTATTGTATAACAGTGTAGTCCGATATTGTTGCACAACAGCAAAGTAAATTATATTATATTTCACAATTTGCTTTAACTTTTGGATAAGGATTTATACATATCCAATAAAAATGACTAGATTCACCAAAACTAAGGACATGCCATATATGAATATCCATACAACGACATTTGACCATGTTTATAATATTTTAAATATAGAAATTCAGATAGATTACTTGTTTAAAATTATAGTTGATTTTTTATTCGATTTTTTTATTATGGCAAAAATATATATTGTTCTCGTGTACACACAACACAAGTCATGAACAACATAACTTCTTAAATTATTATTAGAGATGAATAGTTATTAACCATAACACATGTGACATTTTTTTGACAAATTTATATACATGTAACATGTTATCGATAAAAAATAATACATATTTAATAACAAAATTCTATCATCGAATTTTATCCATTTTTTTATATTATGCAAATTGTAATAATCCGAGTGTTCGTGAGATCCCAATGTTCTTTAGACCCGTAGATGATCCTTATTCTGACCTCCATGTTCTCTCTTGGGCCTCACTTTCATCAGACATTCGGTGCATTATTTTTCTGAGGCTTTAAGACTTGTTTACAGTCCCTACAAATCACCACATGATCTTTCCATGTGCGTTGGCCTCACTTACACAATACCGATAATCACATCCACTAGTAAAAAAATATGCTATAGCCGCGGACAGTATCGTGGCTACAAGTCAAAAATCGTGCTATATAACCGAAAGCCACGGAAAATCCACGACAACAGAAACGTGGCTATTGCATCGTGGCTAGAATAATTCGTGGCTTTTCGTGGCTGGAACAGTAGAGAATAGCCATGGTTTAGCCACGTATTTTTCGTGGTTATTTTGTAACGATTTAGCCACGATTTTAGTGTGGATAACTTGGCTACGGTTTGCTACGAGTGCATCGTGGCTATGTAGCCACAATTTAACCACGAGATTTTCGTGGCTTTCCTTCACACGGTGTAGCCACGTTGTATTCGTGGCTGTTTTGCCACGATCTTGCCACGGTATTTGTCGTGGCTGCAAAAAATATAGCCACGAAATAAAATCGTGGTATGTTTTTGATGAGGACCTCAACACTCAAGATCCAGAGACACCACAAGTTGTCATACCAGTACCAAGCATAAGGAGAAGTCCAAGAACAAGGCATGGACTTAGAAACACCCGAGATGAATTCAACCAAAACATTGAAGGACTTATCAAGCTATTGGAGCATGAAGAACTCAAGAAGACTTTGCTCATGGAGGAGATCATTCAAAAAAAACCTACAGAGCAAGGAAAAGAAGAGGATGACTTGGGATACAAGGATTACTACAAGCTGGACAAGGGCAAGAAGTCACCAGTCACATTCTTGCCATTGCTTCAAGGAGAGCACCTCGGAAATGTCTTCTTCATCAAGCCTCAAGGTGAGTGTTTGAATCCGATTTCTAACTAAGTATTTTGTGTTTCTTTTTCAGGAGTTTAGAGTCATTATATTTGTCTTAGGTCCTAGAAATAAGATAGAAAGGCCGAGTGGTATGCCACTTAACCTTTGGGCTTATAAGCCTTTTTCAATTAAGTTGAGTCATTGAGTCTTTGTTTTGTTTAAGTCCTTGGGCTTAGCCCTAGAGTCTGTATTGAGTCTTGGGCCAAGAAGCCCCACAGTTTCCGAGTTAGAGCTATAAAACTCGACCAACTATATAAGTTTTTACCTACAATATCAATAAAGAAAACCTTTTAACCTAAAAGTTCTAGCCGCCTGCTAGAACCTCTCAAACCTTCAAAGTGTGTGTGAATCCTCTTTGAAACTTGAGATCTTGACTTATCAAAGTTTTGTCATCAACTTTGTGATGTCATTCGATCCATCTTTCGTCACAAATTCATCCTCCATCTCTTGCCTAACTCGTTTGTGAGTTACCTCCAAGGTTAGGTCCATACAACCACCTTCATTCCATCTTCTAGGATCCGGGATTGTAGTGTTACCACCAACCAGGTCCTCCATCACTATCTTGCCAAATCTCCTTCAAGTTTTCAGGGCTTTATCATCTGGTATCAGAGCTGAAAAGCTCCTAAAACCGGTTGTCTCTAAGACCTTTTCTTTCATTATTTTACTTGTTGTTTTTGCTTCAATTTAAACCTATAAAAT
>KE156783.1:41571-53578 GCA_000411055.1 Leavenworthia alabamica
CTTTTATTCTTTTTTGAATAATTTTTTCATTTGATTTCTGGGCTGTGGGATTCTCGATATTTCTACATTACCATGCTCAATTTTCAATGTTTTCTGGTATACTTTTGGAGTTTTATTTAATTTCTCTGTGTTTTCTTCCATATTAATGTGCTCCGTTTGCTAGGGTTTACACTTTTTTTTTTCTTTTTTATTATCCATAAAATTTGGGGCAAGTTGTTGAGATTATAGATTACTCTCAATTTTTCGTTTTTCACAAAATTTTATTTAATGATGTGTTTTTATTAAAATGACATTGTTCGTCTTTTTTTTCAAATTTTTCTTCCTCTGTTTCCAGGAAATATATGTGTAGATTCTAAAAAGATGCTTATGATGATTTGCAGTAACAGTATCAATCAAGCTTTTAGAAACTCCGCAGTTGTCTTTTTCTGTGGGTTAAATCGTCTTTATTTCATCTGTAAATGGGCTGCTTCCACTCAAAGGTAGCAAAAGATCAATATCGAGGACACGAAGACCCTGTAAAGCTTGCCTCTGAGACAGCTTGTAAGTTACTTGTGTTATAAGTTTAAAGATTCATTTTCAATCTTTGATCTTATAGAGGATTCCTTGTATGTTCATCTTTTGTTTTCTTTTTGATACGAAAAATCATCATATGATATATCCTTCTTCTCTATTCGCTTATACATATGGGTTTGGATTTTATTAATTTTATGTTTTAGGTGTTTATATATATAAAACGTTACTCTTCATGCATCTACTAAAAGTTTTTAATAAATGTTTTTTGTTACCAATACCATCACCTAATCTTTATCCTCATAACCGGTTTTAGTTTACTACATCGTTAAATCTTGAACCAAACCGTCAAGATCCATGCTTTATATTGAATATTCATAAAACTTTCATAGTGGATTAGTTACTTTTGTTCCTTGTTTTTGTTTTCTCACTTGTTTCTGTCTCTTTTTCAGTTAGTGTAAGTGAGGTTGAAGCATTATTTGAACTTTTCAAGAGCATAAGCAGTTCAGTTGTTGATGATGGTTTGATAAACAAGGTACAATAAAATTGATCATTTTGTTTCTTTTTTGACCTGATTTGGATCTTTCATGACCCACATCTAAGTATCTTTTTTTTGTTGTTCTTTACACTATTCATCTACAGTATTTTCAACTAAGTTGACTTTATTTGAGCAATTATTATTCTTCCCTACTACTCTGTCTATTCCATATTGCACCAATTCAATGTATCTCAGCCCTTATTGTTTGACGTTTAATTTAATTGATTGCTTTGATTTGAATTTTGAGGCTTTCATGGCCTACTATTATTTTAATCTTTAATTCTCACTTCACATTTATACAGGAGGAGTTTCAACTTGCATTGTTCAAGAACCCTAAAAGAGAAAATATATTTGCTAATAGGGTAATCTAAGTTTCTCAAACTTTTTTTATGGCTAATAAAAAATATATTTATGGCTAACTAAACTTAATAATTATACAGATATTTGATATGTTTGATGTTAAACGAAAAGGAGTTATAGACTTTGGGGACTTTGTGAGATCACTTAATGTTTTTCACCCAAATGCTTCTTTAGAGGACAAAATAGATTGTAAGTTGACATTTTAGAGCGTGTCTCAATTAGACCATTTTGTGTAAGAGTTTTATTGATTGTGGTCTATGATTTTGTTCAGTTACGTTTAGGATTTATGACATGGACTGTACTGGTTACATTGAACGCCAAGAGGTAACTATATATCCATTATTCACTTACGAGTAATGATCTTGCAAGAAATAATTATTGTATGTGATGTTTTTGCAGGTGAAGCAAATGTTAATCGCCCTTCTATGCGAATCTGAGATGAAATTGGCTGATGAAACCATTGAGATAATACTTGATAAGGTTTGTTGTCTTCTACTAATTATGAGTTTTTATTTGTCTTGATGAGTTTATTATATTATAAATAAGGTTTGTTTATAGACATTCGAAGATGCGGATGTTAATAAAGATGGAAAGATTGATAAATTAGAGTGGAGTGATTTCGTTAACAAAAACCCATCATTGCTTAAGATCATGACACTCCCATATCTCAGGTATTTTATTTTTAAATTTGACTTTTATATAAACCAAAATATAAAATTTTCTTAACATGTTAGCATAAAATATATGCAGGGATATAACGACAACGTTTCCGAGTTTTGTCTTTAATTCGGAAGTCGATGAGATTGCCACTACATGAAGAAATAAACTGGTTTAAACCGAATCGTACCAGTTTGATGAAAAATTTTGAGCTGATCGATCGGTTTAACCAAGCATCTGTTTTGTTTGTAACACAGTACACCATATATTTTGATAATATTATTTTCTGGGTCCCTTCTTTTTTTCCTTCTCACAATAGTTTTAAAAATTAGGGGTTTTATTTATATCTAAACAAAAAGGAGTTAGAAATTTTTAATGATTTTGTAATATACGTTTGTTGTTCTTTATTGAATTTTTTGTTCATATTAAAAGATTAAGATTTGGTACTTTATTGGGGTCTGATTGTTCCAATCGAATCTTCCTACTGTAAATTGTAAATAAATGATTTCGTAAAGGTCCCTTACCGTAAAAACAAAATCCAACTAAATTTACGGTATTGCCACTCTTCTCTCTCGGCTCGATACCTGAGTTTGAAGCAATTTTTAGAGTTCTTCTTCGATCCATATATTCTCGTCGTTGTTGCATTTCGATCTGGATTAAGCTTCTTAGCATATATGGTGTGTATTCGATGCTAAATATCTAGATTAGAGATCGAAATCGAGACTGATGCTTAGGAAACGGAACTTAGTTTTAGAATCGTTGCGTCGATTCGATCGTAGAAACGTAGAAACCCTAATTTCAGGGATTGTGTGTAGTCGTCTAGTTTATACTAGTGCTCAACCTACTAGATTAAGCTGGGAGGTTTCTTCTCAAACGATTCTCAAGACGAAGCTCGAAACAGCTCTTAAGAATCACAGTGTAGATGATGCTTGGGACGTGTTTAAAGATTTCAAACGGCTTTATGGTTTTCCAGATAAAGTAACCATGAATAGGTTTGTTACTGTATTGTTATACTCATCTGATTCTAGGTGGCTTAACAAAGCTAGTGATCTAACTCGTTCGGCTTTGAAGCAAAATCCAGGTATGTTAAGTGGTGATGTTTTAACTAAGTTGTCGTTGTCGCTAGCGAGAGCTCAGATGGTTGAATCTGCTTGCAGTATCCTTAGAATAATGCTGCAGAAGGGATATGTTGTAACCTCAGATGTGTTGAGGCTTGTAGTGATGCATATGGTGAAAACAGAGGTTGGGACTTGCTTAGCTTCTAATTATTTGGTTGAGGTTTGTGATCGTTTTGTGGAGTTAAATGTGTTGAAAAAAAGTAGTGGCTCCGGGAATGTTATGAAGCCTGATACGGTCTTGTTTAATCTCGTACTTGGTTCTTGTGTGAAATTTGGGCTATCTCTCAAAGGCCAAGAACTTATCGAGGTAATGGCAAAAGTTGATGTTGTTGCGGATGCGTACTCGATTGTGATCATGTCTTTCATTTATGAAATGAATGGTATGCGGGATGAGTTGAAGAAGTTCAAGGAGCATATTGGTCAAGTACCGCCTCAGCTTCTCCGTCACTATCAGCATTTTTTTGATAATTTGTTAAGTGTGGAGTTTAAATTTGATGATATTGGTTCTGCTGGTCAGCTTGTCTTAGATTTATGTAAGAGCAAGGACTTGACTTCAGTTCAGAATCTTGAGTCTGGAAAGCTTTGGGTTTTGCCTGTTGGGTCTCACCATATTAGATCTGGGTTAAAGATACAGATTTCACCCAAGCTTCTGCATAGAGATTCCTCTCTTGGAGTGGATAATGAAACAACATTTGTAAAATATGCCAATTCCAAGCTTGGTATTACAAACAAGACTCTTGCGAAGTTAGTATATGGTTACAAGAGACATGATAATCTCCATGAGCTATCAAAGCTTTTGTTTTCGCTTGGTGGATCCAGGTTATGTACTGATGTCATTGATGCGTGTGTTGATATTGGTTGGCTAGAAGCTGCTCATGATATTCTTGACGACATGGATTCTGCTGGTCATCCCATGGAATTGGCCACATATAGAAAGGTCTTGTACGGTTATCACAAGAGCAAGATGTTGAGGAATGCCGAAGTTCTTCTGAAACAAATGACGAAAGCCGGTTTAGTTACAGATCCATCAAATGAGATTGTGGGTTTACCAGAAACAGAAGAGAAAGACAGTAAAAACACAGAGCTCAGGGACCTATTGGTTCAGGAAAGCAATGGAGGAGAACAAAGGAAAGTTCCAAGTATGCTCTACGAGCTAAACTCGTCCCTCTACTACTTCTGCAAAGCTAAAATGCAAGGTGATGCCTTGATAACCTACCGGAAAATTCCAAAGATTAAAATATCACCAAGGCGCCAAAGTTTTTGGATCTTGATCGATATGTACTCGTCCCTTGGCATGTACCGGGAAATCACTATCGTGTGGGGAGATATAAAAAGGAACATGGCGAGCAGAAACTTAGAGGTAACACAAGATCTGTTAGAGAAGCTTGTGGTGAACTTTCTTAGAGGTGGGTATTTTGAAAGAGTAATGGAGGTTATCAGTTACATGAAGGAGAATAATATGTATAATGATCTAACCATGTATAAGAGTGAGTATCTTAAGCTTCATAAGAATCTATACAGAACCTTGAAAGCATCAGATGCTGTAACTGAAGCTCAAGCCCAGAGGCTGGAGCATGTCAAAGCTTTCAGGAAACTAGTTGGTATGGTATGATTTAAGACTTTAAGTTATTCTACTAATCTAAATTCAGGAAACTGTATTACATAAAAATATGTTTGTATAAGTGAAATTAAAAAGCTTAATAAAGGTTAATGGGCCTAATTTGTTTCTACCTTAATATAGAAAGCCCAAGATCAATAAGAGCAAGTTAACCGAGTAAAATAACCGGGTCGGGCAATTAACCCTCAAATCCGAACCAATTTGGGGTTTGGTGGCTATTACCGAAACATTCGATCGGTAGCTCTCTGGAACGGAAGGAGAAATAGAGAAAACAAAAAAGACCTAAACCAAAACCTTTTCGCTATGGCTTCACCGCCGATGAGAAATCCTATGGATGATTTGTTCGGCGAAGATTCCGACAATGAGTCTCGATCTTCGCATTCGAAATCGTCTTCTTCCGGTCATGCTTCTTCGTCTTCGTCTTCCTCCTCGTCTTCTTCATCTTCGTCTTCTGCAGCGGGAGGAGATGGAGATGGAGATGGTGGTGGTGCGGAATCTGGTAGCCCAAGCGATAGTGGAAGTGGAAGTAGTGGTGGGAAAGAGCATGGAGATGATAGAGTAGAGAGCAGCTATAGGAGCAATGAAAATGGAGAAAGTGGGGTTTATCGTTATGATGAAGATGAAGAAGAAGATGATGATGATAATGATCTTTTTGGTTCTGATAATGAAGATTACACTAAGACACCTGCTATTAGCTCTTACTCAATTCCTGGTTAGTTCCAGTTTGTTTTGTTATGTCAAGGCGAAACCTTTTTTTGTCTCTTGTAAATTGTTTTGAGACTGATGTGTAATATGATAGTTTTGCCTGCGGGATGGAGCAATGATAACCATGGTGGGCGAGGAATGGGACGTGGTCGTTGGCCAAATGGGAGAGGAGGAGCTGGACTTCTTCCTCGTCCTGGGCCTTACCCTGGACGTGGTGGTCGTGGTGGTTTTGGAGGGAGATACCAAAGTTATCAGCGTGATGAGCGTTTTGTTTCTGAGCTTAAGCTTTCGAAAAGCAAAGAAACATTGGCCAGGAAACATACCAACTTTCAGGAGGTAACACTGTTTTAACTTCTAAATAATGAAAGATTGGAGAGAGATTTATTTTAATCTCTATATCGATGGATATGGTAACACTTTTCGAAATGTTTGATATTTAACAGCCATGTGAGCTTGCTAGCTACAGTCGAGTAGAAGGTGGAGAAGTATTCTACGACGAGCGAGGATTGGTGAGAGCTTTTGGTATTATTGTTCCTTTAGATTCTCTCTTCTCTTTTCTTTTGGTTATCCCGTTGAAGTATCTACTTTTTGGAGTATGTATATTATTATATGCAGACATATGTATTAGACACACACACATATGCAGACATTTGTAATATACCAGACATTCACAGCTTATATGTAGCCACTTTGTTCTTGTCTCCCAGAGGCTTTTCAAACGTCGTGTTTCTGAAGATATTGGAGCGGATTTAAATCAAGGTTATGATACCTTTATTGAGAAAAGAGGTAATAAAATTTTGTGGCACTGGTATATTTGATGGGAACTATTAGCATGTATAAAATGTTGAAGTTTGATGTATTCAGTTGATTATGCGTTCTTTTGAGGCAGATCTGGGCTCTGAGGGCTTTGGTGACCTTCTTGGCAGTATTAGAGCAAAAAATATTATGCTGGAAAACATTCATTTTGTGGTATGAAATGCTGTGTATATCAATCCTTATCACTATCGATTCATTATTTTCAAGAGGATATCCTAAGTGTCTTTTTTCTTTCTTATGCTTGTTTTTGACAGACATTTCGTAATAATCTAAACAAGGTATGTTAGATCCCCCAACAGTTATTTGACATTTGCGATATCAATGAATCACTCTGCACTTTTCTTTATTCCTTCAGATATTGGGAGCTGCTTACAATCGACATGAACCATGGGAAATGGGTGTGCATAAGAGAAATGGAACCATATATCTAGATGTGCATAAACTGCCTGAAAGGCCTCAGAGTGACTTAGATCGTCGCAGGTAGTCTCCATTTTAATGGTATTAGGGGGGAAAGTGATTTTACTTATATATCAGTGGTCCTAGAGTGTGCTTATGTAGAAGAAAAAGAAAATAAAAAAATAAGAACTAATGTTTTAGAAAAATGGATCTGAATAGTTTATAACGTTGCATATCTTTAGTACTAATGTGTTCAATGTTATATTTCGATCAGATGTTATTGGGGTTATTGTTTTGAGAGCCTTGCAACGGAAGATCCAGGAAGAGCTTATGGGGAAGAAATACATCATGTAGATGCAAATGTTGAATTTTGTTCTGTTGTCAAGACTAAATTAGGAGCACACCGAGTTCTAATGGGAGCTGAAATGGATTGCTGTGATGAAACTGACGATGGAAGAAGGATTTACATAGAATTGAAAACCTCTCGTGAGGTATGCCACTTCATCCGAAAAATTTCAATTCTTATTTCATCTCCTCTTTTTCATTCACACTGGCCTGTAATGTCCCTACTATTTGCTCTCTAGTTGGATGATCGTACCGTAGACAGATTTGAGAGAGAGAAACTGCTTAAATTCTGGGTAAGTATGATGTATCAAATGTTACATATATCCTCTTTGTGTCTCCATTATTGTTTCCTTGGCATAAACTGTGAGAGAAACTGGTTTAATCTGCTGCAGATTCAATCATTCGTAGCAGGAGTTCCTTACATTGTGGTTGGATATAGGTATGAACAATGTAATGATAATAAACTCAGAAGGAGATTCAAGTAAACAATTCCATTTCCCTTGTACCTTTTGTTATAGAGATGATGGAGGGAGACTAGTACGCACAGAGAGACTAAGAACAAAAGATATTGCACACAGAGCCAGATTAAAGAACTTTTGGCAGGTGAGTTTTTATCAGTATAACTCTCATCCACATAAATGAAATTAGTATTCAAAATTATTGTTAAACACAAATGAGTTTTGGGAATTAGGGAGGAGTCTGCTTAGCATTTGCTGATGAGGTGCTTTGCTGGCTTTACGGCACTGTTAAAGAAAGTAAGCTCAGAATGTTTTTTATTTAGTTCCATCTACATACATGTATATGCAATAATGGAAGATGTTTTAAATTTATATATTATGAACAATGTGTTTTTTTTTTTTTGCAGACGAAGATTACATACTTCAGTTCGTGCATCCATTTATGAGGCTAGAGCTTCTTCAAGCACAGTCTTGTCCTGACGCCATCACTAATCATATCAACCTTCTTCAAAATCCTCCATCATTAGCACCTCAGTAACTAATGGAGTCTTTAGTAATTCAAGTGTCCAAAATCAAATATGAAAAATAAAGGTGTTGATTTTGGATTTACAGTACCTTTTTTGTAATTTTATTAACTATACCTGATATCCCAAAACATTGAAAGAAATTCCACTTGCAAAATGTTGTTATTTTTGTTTGAGGCTGTTCTTCAACGTGAAATGACAAGCCTGTTTTAATTCCTTATAATCTGACCACGTGAGTGTCACGTGTGTCTGTCTGTCTCTCTCTCGGTGGCCACCGTAGAACCTAATTTAGTTACTTGTTTTCCCGTTTTGCCCTTCGTCCTTCTTTATTATTTTCTTATCTTATTTGAAAAATATATATATTCGAGCGAGAACAAAGAAAAACGAAAAAATCTGTGAATGTACAACCAAAAGACAGACTACTTGTGAGATAAGAAGCTCCGTTTCAAAACCCTTATTATTCGCTACTCATATTTTTTTAATTCAAATTGGGAATTTAGGAGAGGTAGATAGATTCATGTATAGAGAGAGAGGTATGGATGGATCGAAGTCGGAGATGGTTGATCGGAAACGAATAAAGGAGATTCACGATAATCGACCTTCGTATTCGATGTCTCAGCTCCCCCTCAATGGAAAAGGCAAAGGAGCCGTCTTTATGGGGAAGCAACAATTGCATGATACGGATTCTCGTTCTGCTTCTCTCTCCAACACTAACATTTCCGACGGTTAGATTCGATTCCATTTCCTTCTATCGCTACCATTTCTCTATGTTTCTCGCGGATTGTTCGTACTTAGGGTTTGCTCTGTGCATCTCCTTTTTGGGATTCAGTTTTCTTAAAATTGATTAGAAATTCTGGAGCCTCTTTGTTACTGATCTTGTTTTAATTATTGTATAATTTTACCAACCTCTTAGGAGCTTAGCTAACTCATATCTTAGACGTAATCCAGCTTTTGTTTGTGTTCATTTTGCTGATAACGAGCATACCTTTCTTATATGCTTTTAAAAAATCTTTTAAAGAATGATGCTGATGAAATGTTGTTGTGGACATTACTTGTGGTTGGTTTTATTAGCTGTAGATATATTAGATACAGACAGCGAAGAATCAGAAGTCAGTGGTTCTGAAGGAGAAGACACCTCATGGATATCTTGGTTCTGCAACCTACGTGGAAACGACTTATTCTGTGAAGTTGATGATGATTACATTCAGGATGACTTTAACTTGTGTGGACTCAGCCATCAAGTTCCCTACTACGACTATGCCCTTGATTTGATTTTAGATATAGAATCTGCTCATGGTAAGTCTGTCTTAGTACCATTATTAGTATTTGATTCTCTTTTTCATTGTAAGGGATCATACTCAGTATACATCCGAGTGCTGGTTCGCCTTTTGTTTTTTTATTGTGTATTTCAATGTTTGATTTTGGATTGACGGGTTAACAGGTGAGATGTTTACAGAGGAACAGAATGAACTGATTGAGTCAGCAGCTGAGATGCTATATGGAATGATTCATGCTCGTTACATAGTGACAAGCAAAGGGCTGGCTTCTATGGTAAAGATTTTTTTTTTTTAGTTTTTACACTCAAGTTGCATGTTTAACAACTCCTATAGAACAGACTATAATTGTTGGTGTCCTTACCCCAATGCTTTTGCAGTTAGACAAATACAAAAACTATGATTTTGGAAGATGCCCAAGAGTTTATTGTTGTGGCCAACCTTGTTTACCGGTAGGTCAATCTGATGTCCCTCGAGCAAGCACCGTAAAAATATATTGCCCTAAATGTGAAGACATCTATTACCCACGATCGAAATACCAAGGACGTATCCTTTTTTTTTGCTATTCCTCGTCTTTACTTATATTGAAAAAGATTAGTAGTTTTGTTTTGATTCTCATTGGATATATTCGTAGATTGTTGCTTTTATCTTTGATTTGTTGATCTTTAACACACAACTAAAAAAAAAGACATAGATGGAGCTTACTTTGGGACAACATTTTCACATTTGTTCATGATGACGTATGGACATCTGAAACCACAAAAGGCATCGCAAAGCTATACCCCAAGAGTATTTGGGTTCAAGTTACACAAGCCCTGAAGAAAATCAGAAAGAAGATATAGCCTCAAAACCAAGTGAAACAAGAGTTGTGTGTGAAGAAAAAAGGAAGGTGAAAGTAGTTCACTCTCTTTCTTTATCTGTCTCCCTCACTATGCCTGGGCTGTGTTACAGTGTCCTTAGGTTTAGATAACAGTAGCAGCATGGAGTGGTCAAGTAAAATCCAAAATTAAAATATGTAATACTTACAACATATCGTTCTTTTTTGGTTTCTTATTTCCATAGTACTTAATTAGGTAAACACAATTTCCCCAAATTTGATTCTAGGCATTGAAATTTCGATTTGTCTAAATCATTAGGAAAAAGTTGAGGTCTTTTATGTTCGTTTCTCTGACAAATGACGAAGAAAGCTTTTTTACATATTGATGTTGTGAAGTTGTGTGTTGCTGCGATCATATAGCGTTAGCTATAGATCTTCGTCTACATTGTCCAGTGTAAACAGAGAAGTACAGAGAAGTAATTGGAAAAGGTTAACTGTATTCATTCCCTTGATCATAGTTATATACAACGTAAGAAATAGAAGCGAATCTAATCAATTAGGATATATAAACATATATATATACAATTCCTAGTATATTGCCTATAGGATATATCAACATATATATATACAATTCCTAGTATATCGCCTAACATTCCCCCTCGAGTTGGAGCACGAAGATCACGAATGCCCAACTTAGACAATAAGCAAGAGAAGGCGATTCCTCCCAAAGCTTTAGTCATTATATCAGCTAACTGTTGTCCGAACGTGTTTTGTGAGAATCAATTTTTCTTGAACAGCATCTTGTACGCTATGACAGTCATTCTCAATATGTTTCGTTCTCTCGTGAAACACAAGATTTGCAGCAATGTGTATAGCGGATTTGCTATCATAGTTCAACTCTATAGGCTCGTCATGTTTTACACCAAGATCAGTGAGTAAGCTTTTCATCCACTTCATTTCTCTCAAAATCGTAGACATCGCTCTGTATTTGGCTTCAGTAGAGGAATGCAACACAGTGTCTTGTTTCTTCGTCTTCCAAGAGATTGGAGAATCTCCTAACATGATCATGTAAGCGGACAATGATCTCCTTGTACGCGGACATGCACTCCAGTCGGAGTCACAATATGCTCTCACTCGTAAGTCACTACATGTTTTGAGCATTATCCCTTGTCTTGGACTTCCTTTTAAATAACGAATGACACGCAAAGCGGCCTCCCAATGAACTTCACGTGGCGCATGCATGACTTGTGATAAAACATGAACAGCATAAGACAGTTCTGGTCTCGTCAAGGTAAGGTACACCAAACTTCCCACTAACCTTCGGAACTGCACTGGATCACTAAATAATGGTCCTAAGTCTGACAACAACTTGTGATTTTGTTCCATTGGAGTTGACACAACCACTCCACGTGGCTACGTCATAAACCAGAATTTTAAAACTTTTCTAACATATATAAAATATAACTATATATATACATACTACGTAAAATACACAGCGGAATAATACATAAGTACTATGTCAGATACCAACCCCGGTATCCAAAAATACAAGTCCGATAAGGACCAATGTATACCAAAAACACGACTAGGTAGACCCCTATGTCATCTCCTCGTATCAGCCCTGCGTCCACGCTCCTAACCTCACTTCTCTTTACTTGCACCCAAAAGAGAGTGATCAGTATATCATAATACTGAGTGGGTCGCTCATCCCGACTATTGACTCCGCTACAGAATCTAGACGGATCGGGTAACCAGCGATGTATCCTCACGATTCTAGAATGCAACAACGAAGTATGCATAACATATATATATATATATATACACACTATATATAAGGACATGCAACACACAAGAATATCCCGACATAGTCA
>KE156783.1:54904-69488 GCA_000411055.1 Leavenworthia alabamica
GGTCCAACCGGTCTTTTGGTGACACCTAGAACCTACTCGGTCAGTCCCACTTTGTTACCCGACCGGGTGACTTCTAAAACAGTCACCAAAGCACACTAACGCATCTCGAGCACCTCATAGAATTCTTTGAAACATTCTCCCGAGGTTCTCCGATATCACACTCGTGCACAGATGTTACAGGAGTACTTGTCGTTTTACATCCTAACAGTCCTGCTTAACTAATAATATCAAGGGCATATTTTCGTTGAGACAAATACATACCCAAAGGTCCTCGTGCTACTTCTATCCCAAGAAAATACTTTAGCTTCCCGAGATCTTTCATTTTGAAACACTCACTCAAGTAGCCTTTAAATTTTGTCAACATGTCAAGGTCATTTCCAAACACCACGAGGTCATCAACATACACAAGGACTCGTAATGCTTTCTCATCTTTGATATATGTGAACAAAGAGTAGTCAGCATATGACTGTACAAACCAGCACCTCGGTGCTTGTTTGAGGCCATACAAAGATTTTCGTAGACGACAAACCTTTGATCGATCATCTGTACGAAAACATAGAGGTAATTTCATGTACACTTCTTCTTCTAAATCTCCATGAAGAAACGCATTACTCACATCCATTTGGTAAACTTCCCACACTCGTCCTACTGCTACCACAAGAAGGGTGTGGACTGTATTCATCTTTGCAACCGTGGCAAATGTCTCATCGTAGTCTTCCCCTTCTACCTGATGATTGCCCAAACAAACTAGTCTTGCCTTGTATGTTTCCACTGTCCCATCAGCATTGTACTTTAACTTATATATCCACTGATTTCTAATAGCTTTTTTTTTTTCCAGTAAGTTCGTTAAATCCCATGTTTTATTTATTTCCAGAGAATCAATTTCTCCCCATTGCATTTCGCCATTTCTCATCTTTCATTGCCTCTTTAAAATTTCATGGTTCAACTCCAGCTGTAACCGCTGCAAGAAAAGCTTGATGGCTGGGAGAGAACAAATCATTAGACAGATAATCGTCTATGGGATATGTGATTACCTGAAACCGTTTTAGAGGAATATGAAAGTATATCGGTGAGAAGAGGAGAGTAGAAGTAACTTGAGTATTGTATGTGACAAAACCATCAAGGCGGACTGAAGGTTTTTTAACACGACATCCTTTACCAAGAGAGGGAGAAGGAGTATATGTAGTATGTGTTTCAGTTGGCTCAGCAACAGGAGAACCAGGTTCTGGTGTATGTGAAGGAGGTTCAACCATCGCATGCACAGGTACAGTGTGCTTCACAGGTGTTGTACTCCCCCTAAAATCCAACTCCACAGTTTCATGAGGAACAACATCGTGAGAACAGGTAGAGGTGGAACTGGTGCCCGTGACACAAAAAATTCATTTGTGTCAAGATCATAGAGTTTCCATCCACATTTTCCAAATGGATAACCTACAAAGATACATCGCCTACTCCTTGCACCAAATTTATCTTTGTCTCGAGCTTGTCGATGCGCATAACTTAAGCATCCAAAATACGCATGTCAGTGTATAAAGGAGGCGTGCCGTATAAGCACTCATACGGTGATTGACCATGCAACACACTCGAAGGCGTTCTATTGATTACATATGCTGCAGCTAATACACTTTCACCCCAAAACTTAACAGCCAGATTACCTTGAAACAACAGTGAACGTGCGACAGTCAAAATATGTCGGTGCTTCCGTTCCACACGACCATTTTGTTGAGGTGTTGCGATGCACGAGGTTTGATGTATGATTCCTTGCTCAATAAAAAACTTTGTTAAACATGTGAATTCTGTACCATTATCACTGCGTATCGTTTTGACCACTTTACCAAACTGACGCTGAACCATGTTGACAAAACTTGGAAGTGTTGTTTTTACCTCTGATTTTTCAAGAAGAAGATATATCCGTACGGCTCACGAGTGATCATCTACAATAGTGAGAAAGTACACATCACCACAAGAGGCCGGAACTCTGTAAGGACCCCACAAATCACAGTGCACTAAATAAAAAAAATTCAATGCTTTATTCGAACTTTCAGAAAAGACTTCACGAGTTTGCTTAGATTGAAAACAAATATCACATCCTCCAAATTTATCAGTAATTTTTTGTACACCAGAAATAAAAGGTAAATTGCCTAAAACACCAAAAGAAGGATGTCCTAATCTACAATGCCACAAAATATGATCCTCAGCAGCCATGATCTTGTAGCCTCTCGCAGCAGTTACATCCCGATAAAGATAATTACCGTCTCGTTCCTCATCGAGTCCAATCAGGGTCTTCGTAAAACGGTCATATAAAAAACATATTGTATCAGTAAACACAGCAAAGCAACCAGTTTCTTTTAGCAATTTTGCCACAGACAGTAAGGTGCAGTTCAAGTTCTCAACAAACAAAACATTGGAGACAACCATATTAAGAGACAATCTCAAATTCCCACTCTTAGTTGCCATAACTTTACTTCCATCGGCAAAACTGATAGGTACAAAAGGAATACTACATATGTCTGTAAGTGAACTGATAGCACCTGTCATATGGTGCGATGTACCGGTGTCTATAATAACATCACCTGTTTGTGTCATACCGTTAAGACGAACGGGTATTGCAGTTGTTTTTTGGTTCGCAAGTAAGGCAGTAAGTGAAGCCCATTGCTTAACACTCAATGTCGGAATTCCAGAGGAAGGTGTTGCTAAAGGTGTTGCAGCTTGCGCCTGATTTGAATGAACCAGACTATTTCGTCCACGACCACGTCCTCGGTTTGTTCCTTTGCCTCGCTCAACATACCAATCAGGAAAACCTATCAACTGCCAGCAATCCTTCTTCTCATGTCCGTTACGGCCACAATGTTCACACGTAGATCGAACACGAGATGAAGCAGTGGAAGTACCAGTTGGAGGATACTCTGTTTCTCGTACCTCTCTTCCACGAAACACTGTTTTTGCGATAAATCCTATTGCATCATGTCCTACATCGTTTCATATTGAGTTTAGTCGCCTCTCCTCCCGTACAACTTGTTGATACACAGAGTTGATATCCGGCAACGGTTCGAGACCGAAGATATTGGTATATACATTCCCGAATCTCGCTTCATCAAGTCCCATCAAAAATTAATGAACTCGCTCTTCTTCATAATCAGCCATGATTTTTGATGACTCAGAACATGTACAATTGGGTATTGGTTTATATTTGAGAAGCTCTTCCCACTTCTTTGACAATTTCCCAAAGTATTTTATCACTGTCGAACCTCCTTGACGACATGACGCCAACTCACTCTTGAGTTGATACACACGAACAGCATTTTCCACAGAGAAACGTTTCTTCAAATTATTCCACATCTGGAACGCATCTGGAGTAAAAGTTATAGAGGATCTCACCATTGGTGATATAGAAGCCCGAATCCACCCGATGAGCATTGAATTCACGGTATGCCACATCTCTGCTTCAGATGGGTGGGTGATCTCGTCTGGATATGGTAAGCTTCCGTCAACAAAACATGTCTTTTGTTTGGCCCGTAGAGCATTATACATCTCATAGGCCCATTCAGCGTAATTTTCACCATTTAACATCACTAATGTTATAACAGTTTTTGGATTATCAGATGGGGATAGAAAATACGGTGAATAAAATGATTCGTTACTACCGCTAGCACTCATCTCTCTTCGCTCAATTTTTTTCTCTGAGTGAAAAAAGTTTGATCGATTGTTTCACCTAAAGCTCTGATACCATGTAAACAGAAAAGTAATTGGAAAAGGTTAATTGTATTCATTCCCTTGATCAGAGTTATATACAACGTAAGAGATAAAAACGAATCTAATCAGTTAGGATATATCAACAGATATATATATATATAATTCCTAGTATATAGCCTAACATCCAACTTCTAAAAGAATATAAAGTTTTGGCCTTAATCAATTTCTCTGTTAGATGGCGGGCTAGTGTATGGTCCTGGAGTTCCCATTGATGAAAATGCATTTGAGACACTTGTATATAAAATATTCAAAGTAACACATCAGATTAGTTTTCATCTTGTTTGCTAGATAGCAATTTGTTTTTCTTATATATGTATAATGCTTTTGCATAAGAAGATCAACACATTTGTTGTTTGTGTAATGTAAAAGAAGAAAATAAACATCCATTTAATTTTGTCTTTTGGTTCTTTCTTCAAACAGCTCTTTCTTAATATTGTATTTTGGTTCTTTCTACAAACCACGAATAAATATGGTTTTACCACTTGGTTATTTACTTTAATGATTATTCAGCTAATTAACCTAAAATAAACATATGGACTGAGAAAAAAAGATCTTTAGTTTACCGTATTTGTTACGAAATTAAAAATTAATATAATTTCAAAATTGATAGTGTGAGTAGCGGTTTAGGAATTTTGGCGGAAGCTGAAGAGAAGAAGAAAACTAAGGAACGGAAGCAGAGACACGGTTGAGCCTTTTGTCACTTTTGCTACATCATTTTCAAATTGACCAAAAGCATCTATCTCCTTTTAAGTCAAAACTTTCATAGATTTTTTTCATTTATATATGTTTATTGGGTTTTCTAACTAAATAATAAGTAATAATAATCATCAGAAAAACTAATATAATAATGCAACGTTACAAAAGATTAAAAATAATATAAGTCAAACATTATGATATGTAAATGTAATTCGATTTTACACGGTTCAAATTCCAAGAAGATGTCGTGTGTTAACATTTGAGTTATTGACTTTGAGTATATAGTAGCTTTACCAATACGACCCACATTAATAAATGCATAGAGTACTTGACTTGACTAAGGATAATCGCAGTCACAGACTCGGAAGTCAGAACCATTACCATTTCCTGATATTTTGAATTGGCCTTATACGTAATTGGAATTTCATTCCCTGTAAATCCTTTATTCCACATTTAATAAAAAAAAATCATCAAAACGCAAAAATGACTCTTTTATTTATAAAACAATGAATAAACAAATTAAAACATAGAGAAGAAAATTGTGATTTTGGTTTGGTCTTTGTCTCATACTCTCTCGGTCAAGTCAAATATGAAATAACTCTGTTCCTTTACTTTTTAATATTGTTTCCGTAGTAACCAAAATCTTTTCCTCTTTCATTTTCTTCTCAATAAAAAAATAACTCTTTATAAGTAAAAATCTCCTACTAGCGTTTCTGTCTTTTTTACTTACATATATCTTGTGTTCATACCCATCTAATCTTCTACTGATTGTGACTCATATGATCTAAAACCCATTTTAGGGTTTCTTCATACGATACCTTCTCTTGCCAAGAAAACAAATCTTCCCTTTTCTGTAAAAACGAAGAACAAGTCTCTCTTTCATTTTATAGCATCTGACTTTTTCTTAATATTTCCCTATAGTTTTCTTTTTGTATATAACAAGTGTTAGGTTTTCACAATTTAAGATACACCCAAATCCTCAAAACTAACCCAAGGACAGAGTAAACAAAAAAAACACAGAGGAGACATGAGTTGTCTGTTCTTGTTCAAGTCCAAGAAACCCAAATCCAGAAGACATATAGAGAAAGAGAAGAAAAACATAAGAAGAAGAGACGTATTACCAAATTCAACTCTAGAATTAAAGACCAAACTACCAACACACAGATCTATCCCATCTCCAACGAGTATAAGAAATTTATACACAGAGGGCGAACAAAATAAAAATCGAAACCTAAGGGTTTTTTCTTACAAGGAACTTCGAGATGCCACTTGTGGGTTTAGCAGAACACTTAAGATCGGAGAAGGTGGTTTTGGTAGTGTTTATAAAGCCACCATTGACAATCCCACCGGAGGTGATTCTCATTCTACTCCACTTACCGTCGCCGTCAAGAAACTCAATCCACAAAGTTTACAGGTATACAACTTTAACCAAGAACAAGTTTCTTTCATTTTTATGTTTGTTTGTTGTGTAATGTAAAATATTGATCTTTCTGTTTTGTAATAACAGGGTCACAAGCAGTGGCTAGCAGAGGTTCAGCTGTTGGGTGTAGTGAATCACCCAAACGTAGTGAGGCTCTTAGGGTATTGTTCAGAAGACCGCGAGAGGCTTTTGGTGTACGAGTTGATGACTAATCGCAGTTTAGAGGATCATCTCTTCACTCATAGAACCCTAACGTTACCGTGGAAACAAAGGCTCCAGGTCATGCTTGGTGCAGCTCAGGGATTGGCTTATTTGCACGAAATCCAAGTGAATTTTGAATCCCTATTCATTAAAAAAAATTATCCTTTTTATAGTTTTTATGTGAAATTAGGGTTTTTAACTTGATGGACAGGTGATATACAGAGACTTCAAATCATCAAATGTGCTTCTAGACGAAGATTTTAATCCAAAATTATCAGATTTTGGTCTCGCTAGAGAAGGCCCTCAAGGAGATAATACTCATGTTTCAACAGCAGTAAGTAACATTTTTCGATATATTATTAGTTGCTTCATCCACAAGTAACAACTTATTCTTCATCTTCTTTCTTGATTCTCTTAAAAGAGAGTCGGTACAGATGGCTATGCAGCTCCCGAGTATGTAGAAACTGGTCATCTCAAGACACATTGCGATGTCTATAGCTTTGGAGTTGTTCTTTATGAGATCATTACTGGTCGTAGAACAATAGAAAGAATGAAACCTTCGGCTGAGAAGAAGCTTCTAGAATGGGTCAAACAGTATCCTGTTAATAGCAAAAGCTTTAGAATGATCATTGACTCCAAGCTATGCAACAAGTATCAAGTTGATATGGTCAGGAGAGTTGCAAAACTGGCTGATCATTGTCTGAAAAAGAACGATAAAGAGAGACCTAACATGGCCTTTGTTGTCGAGAGGCTTAGGAAGATCATTGAGGAATCAAAATTCTAGTGTTAGATCCTAGAGGATTAATTTCACAAGATAGAAATAAAATTACGTTACAAGATACAAATATATATATGTCAGTGTGTGAAACAGGCCGAGCAATAAGAAAAGCCCAAAAAAAAGCCCATTAACCAGAGAACGAATTATTTTTGGTCTTTTATTTAGAATAAAATTACGATTTTGAAAAGAAAAATATTGTGATTAACGAAAACTTAGTTTGCAAATTATAAAATCAGGATGAAATAAATCTTGAATTCTTAACAAGAAAAATCAAGAGGAGATGAATCTTGATTTCTTAATTATGCGATATCAAACACCTGTAGTTTTTTTTTTTTTTTAACAGAGTTTATATAAAAATAAAATTGTACTGCTGTTTAAATGATTAAAGAAAAAGAGTTTGTACTTTGTACTACGCAAATGATCTCACAAAACATGGGCAGAAAAGTATGTCTTTTAAAGTCCCCATTATATAATGCTTCATGACATCAAAAACCTATTCCAATAAGATTTGATATGATTTATTTACACCTAATTTATTACGCATCATATATGTAATAACCATAAGTAACAAAAATTAATTATTAGGCGAATATTATTATCATATATTAGTACCTTTTTATTACAATCCCATCATTCCAAAACAAGAGAACAGTAAGGCTGATGTGTTCATATTATACAAACTTTTTCATCCCATTCCATTAAAAAGGGCTAACAAAGTTTTGCCTAATTCACAAAAAGTAAAAAAAAAAACAAAAGGAAACAAACAGGAGAGGTTTCTTCGCTTTTTTTTTCCTTTACCACTTTTGTTTTCCAAATTCAAAGTAAGATATTTTCTTAAACAAAATTTTTAAAAAACCACAAACCATTAACCAGCTTTTATTATACAGCAATTGGTATTTATGGATTATCTATCTCCTTTTTTTTTTTCCATTAGAATTTACTTAAAAGTAATTAAGCAGCAGCAACAGTTCCCGTGTGGAAAGCATAATCACGAGATCTAGTTGGAGAAGAAGAAGAGCTTCTCTTTTCATTTCTTCTCATAGCTTTCACAGATGAACATAGATTCTCCTTCTTCTCCTTAGCTTCGTCTCTCTCTATCTGCTCTTCTCTACACTCCTCGCTACAGAATGGTGTATCTCCTCTGTAATATAAAACCATTTGAAATCAGACACAATAGATTTTTTTAACAAAAAAATGAAATCAGAATTAGGGTTTCAAAAAGGTAAAGATCTGAAACAAAGATGTACCTGTACATGAAGATGTCTCTGTTATCACCAAGTCGTTTCTTACAAAGGAAACAAGAGTCCAAGAAGTGAGGAAGTGGCTGTCCGTAACAGCTATTGTCATATCTTAAATCATGAAATTTTCCAGAAACAACAACAGATCTGGGTGATGAAACAAAATACTGATGATGGTATTGGTAATAATGATGGTACTGATTCTTGTAAAAAGAAGGATTCGAAACTCCAGCTTCCATCTCAGCTAGTGATGCTATTGCATCATCATCTTCATCTATGAAATAAGGCTTTCTCGTCGAAACCTCCATTGTATTAATTATTGTCTTTTGTTTTGTTCTTTGTTCTTGTTATGAGAGAGGAGAGAGAGCTTTGGTCTGAAGGAGATTCTATGGAAAATGGAGTTGATTTTATAGCAAAGGAAGGACCGGTTTAATTCTGGTTTAGAGAGAGAGAAGAGAATCTATTGGCTTCTTTGTTTTGCAATACCGCTTTTTCTTTAATATTTGTAAACTACCTAACAATTATGTGGAATTATTGAGTTTGAGCCACTACATAATTATTGTGTTTTAGTACTCCCTCCCTCAACTAGTCACAATGATTTTTTCATAAAGTTAGACATTTTCTATTTTTATGTATATTTTGTATTTTTTTTTCATTTTCTCTCTATTGATTAAAGTTAAAAATAAATTAAATAATTATATTAGCTTAAAATATTAAAATGTACACATTCTTGTAAAAGCTTCAAAATATTAAATATTTAGTTTTATGAAATAGAGAGATTAGTCAAATTTTGGAAACTGTAAATTTCTGCAGACTTGTAAAGTATTTATTTTACTTTAAAATTATATATTTAATAAAAAAATTAATTAATCATAAATTTAAGTAGTTTATATGTTTTAAAAAAAGTTAATGTTCAACCGAATAATTAAGAGATCATGAATCAAGATACGAAGATGGTATTTTTAAAAAGAGATAAATTTAAAGATATGAATCCCATAAATCACTAAAAAATTCTGTCCTAATTTATTTTGTTATTGACCACATCATCTATGTTTACCCAAGGTTATAAGCTATCATTTTATTAATTAAAATAAAATTAAAAAAAAAAGGTAAACTAAAACAATACTTGTATTTATTTAACAATGCCCAGTAGTGTTAAATGTTAATATCATCATTAACCTAGATGCTATCATTATAATGATCAAGTTACTAATCTTTGATATCTAAATACAATTTGAATTTCCAGGAAAATGAAAGAAAAGATTTGAAACGGTTCCATAAAACATGGTCCCACCAGCACTTAGACGTTAAGAAAGTCATTGGATTGTTGGGACCACAGGCGCGTGGGATTGCGCGTAACGTAATAACTACACCACTTGTGTCTTTTCTTAATTGGCAACACACTTTAATTATTAATAGAACAAGTTCGACGTCGTTTTCTCTCTTTTTATAGTATTTTTGCAAAGACTTGGGAAAAGGACATCATTGAAGTGTGATACACGCGCTAAAGAATGCGTGTAAGCAATTATTAAAAGCACAAGTAAACGTCGTGCACTTGCGCAAGGCTCGGAAGTTTACAAAGTCCTCCTACCCCACCTGTCCCTTTAAACTCTCTTTTTTCTTATACTTACATTTTTAGAATTTTGTTTGATTAAAGACTCTTCAAATTATACAATTTCGAAATTTCTCTCCATACCTTTAATTATGAAGTTTATAGTTTATAATATTTACCCTTTTTAAACGCTAGTATATGTAAGTATAAATTATAAAACGCCTCCAATAAATAACTTATTGTATCCAGTCTATTATACATTTCTGGTGCTGAAATTTTTTTCTTTCTTGTCAGAAATATTAATTTTCAATAATCTGCAAAACCAATATGTGGAACCACGTCAGTCTTCGTCAATTTAAAATTTTATTGTATTCTCTCTTTTTTCCAGATTCTCATTCCTCTCTCTCTCTCTACTGTATTTTCCCTGCATTTTAATAGGAGAAATTATAAAATATCAGTATTTATAAATTGCATAAATACTGTGGGCCAACCATTCCTAACCCATAGGATTGAAGTCTGATTCACTTTTCTTCGGCATCTTTACGTACCTCTGCCGTTGTCTCCTTTGGACCGTTCTTTAGTTTCTTATTTTCTTAATGTACGTAACACTTGTGTACATAAGTAATAACTAGTTACAGATTATAAATTAGTCACATAATATTTTCGTACATTAATAATAATTTGGAATGTATTGCTCTAAGTTCTAACCAATCGTGTTTTCGAGCTCTTGAATAAAGAAAACAACTTCTACTGAGTTCGCGAATAATTTGGATTCTCTGTTTAAATTACTATTTTTTACAACAAAGCTTTGTTAAGACAGATGCATAATAATTATCTAGAGAATCAGGAAAAGGACACGTGTGTCCCAGTATCTGGCATAGCATGACACGTACGCCTTAAATAAGAGCACCACTGCTCGACCATTACCAGGTCAATCTAATACCGTCCTTCGTTTAAGATGGACGGTTCACAATATTTGTATATAAATTGTCGTAATTGAATATTATGGGGCCCAACTACCGAATCTACTCAGTCAAGTCTCCCCTAAATTTTACTGTTCTGTAGTTTTTGTCGACATGACGAGAGAGAGACAGGATTATCTGTGAATCTACTATTTTAATCTAATATCTTTTTATATACGTATATAATCAATACATTTTTTAAATCGATACATTTCAGTCCAGTTTTGAAATTTCAAAGAAATTATAAGCCGGCAGTCTAAATATACATCCGGTTAGTTTGAAATCTTTATGAAATAAAGTCTAATATCAATACAATACAATACAATACCTCAATGTCTATGACTCTATATCCACCCTTTATTAAAGAGTTAATAGATTTGTGAATCATATAGTCTTAGTCAGCTATGAAATTATTAAAGTCCAACTTAATATTTATATAACCATAAATAACTTCTCAATATATTTTCTAAATATTTATAACAAAAGAAAATGTTTCTACAAACCAAATTATATGATACAATGGGTTACTAATTTAATTAGAGAAAACTGTGTTACCTTGTTTGGTTTTTAAATTCGGTATTCAGCAGTATATGATATTAAAAACGATTTATCACAAACTTCAACATGTATCTGTGCGATAATTTACATTCAGTTCTTTAAACTAAACTATGATTAAATAGTGTACTAATGGTCGAGTGTGTCACATGGTATGAGTCTCAAAAGGGAACAACACTTGTGGCGCACCAGGCCACTAATTATTGACATCAAATAAAACACTACAAAAATATAATAATAATTAGCTAATTTAATAACCCAAGCACAGGTTTGCTCTACGAGTTTGATGGAGTTTCTTAGATCATTAGGTTCATTGTTTATACTTTATAATAAGAGGTCTAGAAACTGCCACAAGGCAACATATTTTTTTCATTGTTTACAATAAGAGGTCTAGGAGCTACCACAAGGCATCAAAATATGTCCCCTATGTCGAAACACATCGGTTCTTGTATTAGATTCTCTCCCACTTACTTTGATAAACAAATATATTCATTAATGTTAAAGTAAATTCCACTAATTAGTCATTACTTTATATTTTGTTTCGTCAATCTCGCACCTAATGTTCATTTTTATATGTATTCCTAATTAAATATTCGTAGGATCGAGGATGACAAGCCTAAAAATACTTATTTTGTCGTTTATGAATCATAAATTTATGTTAATTCCATCTCTTATTCTTTTATCATCCTGAAACCTGAATATGATAACGCATGCAGCAGGGTTTAAACTCCACGTGTAGAGTATGAATGTTTCATTTATGGGCCTGGACTTGAAAACATACGGCCTAATATCAATCCAAAGCAATCTAATCATAGTTTAGGTCGACCATTAATTTTGGCCACTCAACTTGTTACTTGTCTATGTCAGCTTTCTTATTTTTCCCTTTGCTATATATACAACACTCAATATTGAAACTCTAAATCATAGCGAATTTTAATGTCAATATAATAATAGTTATTCATAGTAAATGTTTTAAATGATAAAATATACATTAGTTTCTTATGCACCGGAAGTTAATCTGGATTCTGGACTTAGATTATATAGTTAAAAGTATAACCATCAAATATCACATAATAGCTATATAGTTACGAATATATGGTTGATAAAATATATATGCCTAATTGCTATTTATCAAGTACGTTGAATTCTGACACTGATTAGCACTAAAAGTAAACCTATTCAGACAAGTGATATTTTTCTCTTTGTTTTGGCATGTCTAGAGACATGAAAAAAGAAAAAGTAGATGAATAATTAAGAAGATGGATCCAATTGATATCGTTTATTGAGGGACAACAAAAGAGTCACATGAATAGTGGATCTCCCATTACTGTCACGTGGAATGATAAGTCTATTGGTGCAACTCATTAGCAAAGTTGTCTCACCAAACTTAGATGATGGTGAACGCTAAAATCAGAGTGTTTCCAATAATTTTACTAACAAGATTAGACTGTTATAGTGAAAAGTTAAAGTAACACTTAAAAAAAGTATTTTCCTCACCAATGGAGATGTTTTAAATTTGAGAATACAAAAATCAAAGATAACAAAGAAAGTAAATGAAGAAGTCAAAACCCATAATTAAGAATGCCACTATGATGTAGAGCGATATGTCACACATATATTATTTTGACGTTCAAGTTCAACAATGTATTTCAAATTTTAAATATTTGAATCTCATTTATTTTTTAAACGTTACTTATTTGTCTGTTGATGGGACCATGGGCCATTGAATAAATCCTCATCAAGAAAACAAGACTTCCACACTTGAACTCTTCACGGCGAAGCAACCCGGACAGGCTCGCACTGCTCTGCCGTCGCATTCTTTACAGAGAACTAGATGTCGACACGGCAATGCCATCACCGTCGCATAATTCCTACGGCAAATCCTACAACTAGGAGGTCCGATCATTTCAATTCGTTCTGGATCCACGTATACTGATTCCGCATCTTCAGCTTCCTCCGCGTCGCCGTCGCCGCCTCCTATCGTACTTTGTTTCGCCGCAGTATCTCGGCTCGTTATAGCTTGTNTTTTAAAAAAAGAATAAAACCAATGATTTCACGATGATGATTGATAATAAAGTCAAAGCAACGGATTAAAAAGAAAACAAGATTTGTAAATAAAGAAGAAGAGACCAGCTTTGTTCAAGTTGAAATGAGTGTCTTGTGGCTGCAACGAGTAAACATTCGATGCTTGTCCGTTACTGTTTTATAAAATTTCATAAGAGAATTAAAACATCACATAAAAGGAACATATATATATATATATATATATATATGATGGTTATAAAAAGATTTGTACCTGTTGAGGAAGAAAAAGTTTGAAGCATATTGCTTAGCTTGAACCGCCATTATATAATCAGAGAAGAATAATAAAGATATAAAAATCTATGCATTCACAATTAGATAATAAGGGCATGCATGTGTTTTTGTATATTGAAATGATGGTGATATATTGCTTTGGGATTTAAAAAAAATGAAAAGAAGGAAAAAGAATTGGAGAAATAAATGGAGAAGATGAGAGGTTTTAGAGTGGAAGGGATGAAACGGTACAGACTTGTGGAACTTTCAAACCTTTCCATATTATAAGCATGATTCTCATTAATGTTACCACACTTCCTCCACAAATTTATATATTATATTGTTATGATAAATTCTATAAACAACTATCACTAGAAAAATATAAGCACGTTCATTATACACCAAAGCAATTTATTTTATTATAGTCCATTAAAAGAAAACATAATATGCTGTCAAAAAAATAAAAATAAAACATAATATGAAAATATGAATTTAATACTTTTTGGATACTTTAAAATGATGCTCTTTTTATTTATAAAAAATATCTTATCAGTTTTATTTTTAGTTGATTTATAAATATTATTACTCTTTTCAGTAATATCATAAGTTGAAATCAACATATTGTATCTATTTATTATAGAGAACTTCGATTTTTTCACAAATATATAATCTATAAAAATATTTGTAAAATTTTACCCATATGTTACAGGAGGAACATTTACCATAACATACGCTACGCATGGTTATACTATATAAGCAATAACACGTTAGCAAAAATTGATATATCTAACAACAAATAATTTGGCTATTTAGTTTTCTAGTGTAAGTTTGTCAGAGTGGTAGGACCTTATATACTAATAAATGTCAACAAGATGACATAAAAATTTAGAAATATATGGTGGCAAGGTAACCTACAAATCAAGTAAAGTTTTCTCTCCAAGTGACGACACGTGTCATTTTTTTTACTTTTTACTCCTTAGATTTTTAACTAATTTATTTATATATCTCAAAGTTTTTAATTTTCTTTAATTTTCAGAACTTTTCACATTCTTTCTATTTAAATTATAACTACTTTATTATAATTTATTATTATTAATTAATATAAAATATTAAACTCATTTAATAGATATTTAT
>KE156784.1:41838-75463 GCA_000411055.1 Leavenworthia alabamica
AATTTTAAATTTCTAATTTTTATTTATATTGAGTAATACGTTTATGAGTTATATATAATATAATTATAAAAATTACAAACTTCTTCGGTAGCATAGTTGGTTAAGCTATTTACCTTTTTTCCACGGGATTCTGGTTTGATACTAGTTAGTGACAATTTTATTTATTTTATACTGTCAAAACGACGTCATTTTATGTTTAACGGATTATCTAACAGGTAGATAACACATTTTTAATTTTCCGTTAACTGAGTTAACATTGAGACGGAAATGACAGGTCAACTAACTTTAATGTTTTTAAAAAATTCAACACAAAAATTTGTAATTTAAATGACAATTTGTATGTTAAAGATTAATTCGTGACACTTTGTTAATGTACAAACTATTTTTTCATTTTTTCCCATTAGAAATCAATAAATGATACATTTTAACCAGTACATCAAATATCATTGGAACTCTACATCCCGTAAGTTCTCAATAAAATAGCATTAGGATACAACAACATAAACTGGTAAAACCAAACATCATTGGAACTTTTCCATAAATCCGAACCAGTAGATAAGTCTGTCAACATAATGCATGTTATAAATTTGTGAATAATATTAGTACGGATTATGCGGATTACGAATCAGCAGAGAAAATCTGATTAAATTGACAAAAATGATAATTTGACTTATTTATCTGTGGATTTCGCGGATTTGATCCGCCGTAGGATGGGTGCAGATTATAAATTACTCTGTAATAGATTTGCGAGACGGATGTGGATTGAAATATTTTTTGGCGGCGCGGATGCAAATCTAAAATTTGTTATCCGCAGATTATGCGGATTATAAATTAACAGATTCAAATATATGCGGGTTGCGGTTTAGCCGGACGAATCGACCCGAACCGACCAACAATGAGATTCCTCATAGAAATTCCAACAAAACAACATTATGACTTCACTCATGAATCATAACCGGTAAAACAAACAACATTATGACTCCACACATAAATCCTAACTGCTAAACCTAACAATATCAGGATTCCACACAAAAATTGTAACCGAATAATATCAGGACTCCACACAAAAATCCATTGGTATACAAAACAATATTAAAACTCAATAACTCGTACATCCCAACCGGTAAAACCATACATCATCTAAATTCAACAGCATACCATCAAAACAGCAAAACCAAGTCTTAGGATCTAACAACATTAGATTCTCACAGCCGAACCAAGTATGAAATAACAAGTTTTCACCATACTTAATAAAATATAGCTTTATTATTAAATCTCAACAAGTACGATATTAATTACTACAATAATTAAAAATAAATACACAGTTAAACAACATGATAAACATAAAAAAAAAACGAAAAACACGGATGTTACAGTGGTGGTAGTGGTGATGGTGGCTTATATGCCATTCGTGGTGGTGGTGGTGGTGGCCTATACCATGTTGGTGGTGGAGGCGAATAATGACGACTCAGTGGGCTGCGTGATGGTCGAACTCGTATCATATTCCTTCTCGATCCTATTTAATTTATAAACTTAAAATAAACTAAAATTGTATGACGGATAAATTTAAGTTTTGATCAAATATATAAAATGCTAACAACATTAATCAGTATATCAACAGTTATAATATTAAAACATTGGTAAAATTTAAAGATTATTATTTATTTATTTTCAAAAAAATATATTAGTTGGTTAAAAATTATCATTAAACTTGAACGAATCATTAAAAACTAACTGTAAATTAGTTTAGTGTGTAGATTAGAATAGGCAAAATCTTGTAACAAGCAAGCATAGGTGCACACATATTAGATATCCGATAATTTCATGTTATTCGGATCTTAAACTGGATCTATTGGAACTCAGAAATAATTATCTAGAATCTAGATTTGTCGATATCTTCAAATATCTAGATTCAAAATAGATCCGTCTAAATAATTAAAAATATTTAAATAATAATTATAAAATAAAAAATAAATGATTTTTCTAAATGTTCATACCATATTTACTATATGATTTTTTTTTTTAAATTTACAAAAATCTCAAACCCAATTTTTTTTGTATGTTATATAATTTTATGCACAACTCTTCTATCTATTATATAAAATATATAAATTATACATATACTTCAAATAAAAACTATACATAAAAATATATTAAGATATCCTCATATTATCAAATTAAAATATTAAAATCCAAATCTCATAACTTTGAATATCTTTTTGTATGCATGGATGTGTGTGTCTATGTATATATATTGAAGACACTAACCAGTTAGTGATGGTTCCTGAGAAGACAAAACAGATTCCGTATGGAAAAGAAGGGTGCCAAGAAGAAGAAGCATGATCAAGTGACTCAACTGTGAAGAACCGTTGCCTTTCATATTTCTTAGATTCTTATTTACTTTTCTGACTCGGAAAAAAACTCAAATTTCTAGGACTTCTCTTATTTTCATGGTGTTTCTTGCCATATTTAAGTGTATGTAGAAGGAAATTTCCAAGTAATTTCCTAAGAATAATAATATTAAAAAAGTATGGAAGAGACGACCTGTATTTATCTATAATTATATATATTTATAACCACCCTCTTTTTTAATATTTTATTTATTTATAATTATATCTTTATAAACGACTTTATTTTTTTTATCTTTATTTGTTTTAACTTTTTTAATAAATCCAAATATGACTTATGAAGAAAAAAATTCAAATATAATGTATAATCACAATGGTATAGTTAACTATTAAGTCGTCTGTATATTTTGTCGTGTAACAAGTGTCTTTGGTCAACTCACAAGCAATCGAAGTAATATAACAGATATTTTAAAATACTTATTTTTAGAAATAAATATATTAAAAGGAATGTCTGACTTTGACTTTATTACCTTTCACGGTTTTCTTGTTTTGTCTCTTTCATTTATATACTATATCAATATGATTAATACCAAATCCAAAAAATATTTTATTTGGTGATAAAATTTTTATATTTAAAGCTTTTTCCAAATTAAAATTTATAGTTGAAAATTTAATTATAAATATAAAATAATTTTATTATTATAATAAATTTGCTTTATATATAAAAATTTATTTAAATAATTTTAAAAATTCTTTGATATTTTAGTTTGGGAACCAGAAAAGAATTAACCTAAATACAATCTGAACACAAAAATTTATTTTATAAGATGCTATATTTTAAATATAATATATTCAAATTGTCTGATTTTATCTAAATACAAATCTAATCCAAAAAATTATTTTATTATAAATACTAATTCATTAACATATGTTATTGGATTTTATTCTGATTTGACCCATCTACCTCAATACCCAACTATGAAAATAGTTAAATAACACAACTTCATCATATGTATAAAAACAATTATAAACAATAACTAAAATAAAAGACTTAACAAAAATAAGTTCAGTTTTAAGAATATAAACAATATAAACAATAATTAAATGAAAAACAATATTCAAATTACACAAATAAAATATATTAAAAAGAATACTAATTTATAATAATTAATTGACCTACGGTATATCACGGGTTAAACTCTAGTTTTTGTACATAATAGCTACGGTTGTTAGCAAAATCCCAACGAGCTGCATAAATGAACACAACCTCATAAATTTTCAGTTGAGACAAGGACCAACGATACAATTTCGTCAAACCATCCAAAACCTGTACCAATATCAAATAAAATGATTACGGAGACAAAGTGTATATAATAGCTAAAGGAAATAATGTTCCATATATTGTTAATAGATCATTGTCACTCTAACATCCGTGATAAGATCACAAATTCAGTTATAGTTTGCCTAATTTAGTCTAACGAAACAATTAATCGATCATATCCACCCTATTACAATTGAAGTACATCTTTAGTGCATATTCATGTTGCCAAACTTTATAAATATTAAAATTTCATCTAAACAGAAAATTACATTTAATTAATTTTATTTATAATTACTTATACTTTTAAATATAAACTAACCAAATAAAATATCTGAATTTCTATTATATTTTTATCTACAAATTTACTTTCCAAATATGAATTATTAATTAATTTTCATATAAGTTTGTTTTAAAATATAAAAATTCAATAAAATTATTTTCAAAAATTTAAGTTAACATATTTATTTTTTGTTGAATATGTTGTTTTGAAATTTTTAATAAATTAAGAGATGTAGGTATTTACTCCTACTATCTTATTGAAATTGAAGTACGACTCTAGTGCATATTTTTGTAGTCAAACATCATAAATCTTAAATTTACATCTAAACAGAAAATNTTTACTCCTACTATCTTATTGAAATTGAAGTACGACTCTAGTGCATATTTTTGTAGTCAAACATCATAAATCTTAAATTTACATCTAAACAGAAAATAATATTTAATTAATTTTTATTTATAATTACTTATATTTTTAAATCTGAACTAATTAAATAATGTATCCGAACTTTTATTCTATTTCTATCTGCATATTTATTCTACAAATATTAGCTAATAATTAATTTTTATATAAGTTTGTTTTAGAATATTTTCATATAATTATTTTCAAAATTTTAAATTAATATATTTATTTTTTGTTAAATATAATATTTCGAAATTTTTAATAAATTCGGAAAAGTATGTATATAACTATTCAAATTGAAGTATATAACTATTGAAATTGAAGTATAAATTTCGTGACTAATACTATAATTAAATTTCATAAATCTTAGATTTGCATTTAAAAAAAATATAATTAATTTTATTTGTATAGTTATATTTCTAAATTTGAACTAGCCGAAAATTCAGTCACAATTTTGATCATATATTTTTTTGGATATTATTTTTTTTTAATTTTTATCTGCCTATTAAAATTAGAATTATGATTTATTTTTTTTATTTTTTGTTTTAATTTTTGAAAAATAAAATCCAAAAAGTTTCCAAAGTTAATATATAGTTTTAGTATATATTTATATGCGGTTATCAAATTTTTTCATAATTTTAATAACATTTTCTATTAAAAATCAGATTTTATCATTATTATTCATCATCTAATTTATAATAATTAATTGACCTATAATGTACCGCAAATTCAACTCTAGCTAACCTAAATACAATCTGAACACAAAAATTGATTTTATAAGATACTATATTATAAATTTAATATACTTAAATTGTCTAATTTTATGTCTAATTTTATCTAAATACAAATCAAATCCAAAAATTATTTTATTATAAATAATAAATTCATAAAACATGTGATATTCGAACCGACTAGATTTTATTCTGATTTGACTCACTTACATGAATAAACAACTATGAAAATAATTAAATAACACAACTTCATTATATGTATAAAAACAATTATATATAATTGTAAGCAAAATAATCTACCCGTTTTGAAAAAGCACAATGATGGTGATTGTGACAACACCAATGCCATGAAGATCATTCCCATGATAATATCAAAAGGTTATGAAAGTGGAGCTCTGTCAAAATGTGTGGATTATGAGATTCATGTGAACATATTCACTTATTGTTACTAGAAATGTATCATTTATGACTGAATAGGTATATTTCCTATGTAAAAAAATGCTAATCATGAATAGGTATATTTCATCAATTTTATTTTATTTTCAACTCGATTTGTTGTCACAAAAATAACACAAAAAAGGAAAATGAAAACGTTGTTGAATCTCACTAATACAAAATTGAAATCAACATAATAGCACATGATACCAAAAGTATAATTTAAAGATTGGATTTTATTTTATTTTTTTGTTTCATCAAAATTGATATTTTATTCTTTATTTATTTTTATTAATAAATTATAAATCTTAAAATATACTGAATGGTTTGGTCCCCTTCTCAACCAATATCCAACAATCATATGACTAATGGTTTTAAGGAGACTCTAAGGAGGAGGTATTGAAATAAGTATTTGAAAAGATATGATTTATAATAAGATTTGAGAGGAGTTGGTTAAATTTGAGTGAATTTGAAATTCTATTAAAAAATTCTCTGAAATCTCACCTAAAAACATGAGATTTTGGTCTTTGTATTTTTAACTAAAAAATCCTCTGAAATCCCAGCTGAAATCTTTAAATCAAATCCTTATACTGTTTTCAATAACAGTAGATTTCATGGTACTTTTAAAAATCAATGTTTCAATAACACTGAATTTCAATAACTATTTTAAAATTCATGTTTCAATAACACATGATTTGGTATTTTAAATCAAATCTCTCCAAATCAAATCTCTCCAAATGGATTTGCTTACCCCTACTGGAGTTGGCACCGATCCGCTATTCCCATGGATTTGTTGGTCCATTTGGTCGGCTAGGAAATTCTTATTGTTCGAGAAACGATCTTTCTCAGAAATGGAATTAATGAATAAGGGTTTGATCGACACTCGAGAGTGACAGAAGCAAAAGACAACGATTGATCACACACGAGGTGTCCTTCTGCTGCTACCGATATCTCAGCCACCAGCCGACATTATCGTCTGTCATATGGATGCGGCATGGCAAGCAACCGATAAAACAATGGGTTTTGGTTAGATTTTTAAGGATTCAGCTTCAATACTCCTGGATCAAGTAGTACTTTCTCAAGTTAGTGTATCTTCTCCTTGATGGCTGAATCGATCGCGGTGCTATTGGCACTCAATCGAGCTCGAGCTAACAGATAGAGTCGGATCTAGATAAAAACGGATTCGCAGCTCCTCGCCGCTAACAACACCACCACAAGATTTTTTACTTCCTTTCATTTATCTTATGTCTCAAAGAATTGTAATGGATCTGCACATCTGTTGACAAAATAGGCCTAACGAGTATCCACTTTTTTTTTTTTTTGATAACTCANTGCAGACCGGCGCATAATCTCCCAACACCGACTAATCCTGGGGCCCGGAGAGACCATGTGAATGCCCCGGTGGCCAAGCGATTTAAATGTGGCAAATTTCGTAACCTGGTGGAGTCGATCCCTAGTCTTGACCAACAGGACAACTCTCACCTAACGCCTGGAGAACCACCCCACTACCATCGCTTGGTTAACCAGTATCCACTTTGTGGGCTAATGCCTCTTTGAAGCCATTTTAATACTATCATGGTTGAACAAAAAAAAATTTAGAGATTGAAAATAATTATATTTAACAGATAAATATAGTTAGTAATTATTAAAAAAAAAATTGGTGAAGAAAATAATATACTTTAAAAATACTAATTATTATTTATCAATTTGAAATAAACTTTTTTGAATATTGAAAGTTTTAAGCCAAAAAACATTAGATCTCACTAGCAACTTATTAAATTCATCTCATTCAGATGAATGATATTTCTCAAATCGAAACTCGAATCAGCGACTTCTAAATTACCTCAAAAATATTCATCGTAGATTATAAAAAAAAGTACAACCCTCCATACCACTGGCTATTTTTAAGGTTGATTACAACAAAAGTAGTATACACCACACAACATAAGTTTAAAGTTTTATAAACATAACTAAGGAGATGAATTTTCATGAATGCGACCACCACCATGTCCGCTGCTTGATGGTCTTGTATATATGTCTCCGTTTGGCTTATATATACTCATCAGTTTCCTCTCTACAAAATATTTATATATTATGAACATTGTTGGAGGAACCAGAGAATATAATTTCTATAAGCAGGCCAATAATATATTAATTGATTATTAAATTTCAAATAGTTATATAATTGTGAGTAACGTACCATGACCACCAGGACCTTGTCCTCGTCTACTTCTTGATGGTGGCGTACCTATCACATCATTCAGCTTATGATACCTCATCATTCTCCTCCCTTCATTTCAATTGTTAGATATATTTACTCTTTGCAAGTACTAACAGATACGTATATATGTAAACTTAATATTATATATATGTAATATATATAACAACATATTAATATAGGCTATCAACGTTGTGTATGGTGACTATTATTTCTAGTCTTGAGCATTCGGTTTATTCAGTTTAAACGGTTTGGTTTTTTCGATTTTTCGGTTTGTTCGGTTTTCAAAAATTAATTTCAAAGTAAAATCGAAAAAAATATCGGTTTGTTCAGTTCGGTTTTCGGTTTGTTCGGTTCAGTTTTGGATAAAAAAATATTTCCAAATTCAATCCGACTAATCGAATAAACCAAATATTAATTCAAACCGAACCGAACCGAACCGAAAACCGAATTAAAAACAAAAAGTTCTGATCGGTTTATTCACCTAAAACCGAATAAACCGAATCCGATCTAGTTCGGTTAAATTTTCGGTAAACCGAACAAACTGAACCAAATGCTAATTTAAATAAATAACAGTCACCATACACTAAAATTTACTGTGTATGGTGACTGTTATTTATTTAAATTATTATAATTTTAGTGTCCCATTACTGTATGTGGTTCCAGAAATGCTAATTTTATTTGACATATTAAAATATATTTATTTTACTCATAAAATTAAACTTTTCTTTGCTAAAAGTAAATAAAAATCTAAGTGGGAAATGTCCATATAAAAACGATAGTGGAAAACAACAAGGGGGCCAAATATGCACCTCTGTCTAGTGTTGACTGTCACCAACCCAATAAATCTGATGTTCAAATTTTTTTAAAAACTAACTAATGGTTGAACATAGATATATTATTAACTTGGCGAAAAAAAGATAGATTATTAACTCAAATCTCAAATGTAAAAGTATAAACTCGAGGGTTTAGGACATTTTCTTTGCCAGAGCTAAATTTATTGTCAAAAAATATCTATATAATCTTACAATTATTAAAAAAAGAGTATAATGAATAAAATAGATATATTAGAAAAATTTAATAGTTTCACAACATATATAATTTTAGAGGTTTTAAAATACAGTATTACTAGAATGATTATTTTAAAATGTATAAGTGTTATTAAAATGCTCTGATATCACAATTTTTCTCCGATTTAATCCAAAATTTTAACGTTTTTATGCGAGTCATCAATTTAACTTGTTAAATTGAAAAGATTTGGGATATCAATACTCCGATTATCAATTAATTGGCCGCCAAATCTTAGATTAGATGGATTTTTAAAACATTGAAATATTACAATATACAATCAAATCCATTATTATTATTTATAACAACATAATTCAAGATGAAATTTAAGATAACTTAATATTAAATATTTGTTTTATTAAAATTTTATACTGTATTAAAATTTAGTTAAATCATTTCAAATTTATTAAAAATTAAATTATATTAAATAAATTCATCCGACTGAGAGAAGGAATAATTCCCATAGATTGACATTAATCGTCTTGGTGGTATTTTATAGATCGATGTAAGAAATATGACCAAGTTATAAATGATGTATTAATAATCTACAAAATAAGTGACGTATATGTATTACATACAAATGAAGTCTATGTATTTTCATGAAATTTTATTTTCATAATTTTATAATATTTTATGAACTCCCTCGATTTACCTTACCTAGAGATCTTATGAAAATAGCAAATATATATATGAAACAATTAAGAGAAAGACAAACTTATTTACTTTATCAAAAAACATAAAAGACAAACTTATGTACATAACATATGCATATGTATGTGTATGTGTATGTGTCATATATATATATATATATATATATGTCATGTGTGTTATGTGTAACTGTATGTGTGTGTTGAAACACTAACCTGTTATGGAGAGTTGTTCGTGACCAGAAGGAGAAGCAGATTCGGTATGGTGAAAGAGGATGGTCAGAAGAAGAAGAAGCATGACCACATGAACCAGTTTTGTAGAACTATTCATCTCTCTCTCTTAATTTGCTGTTTCTCTTGAAAGTTCGAAATCCAATATATTTTTTTTTTGTCATCACACAAACCAATATATAACGCAAATGGGAATTATTAATAAATATTTTTCTGGCTTTACAAATAAAAAAAATATTATGCTTAATAATTGACCCTTTTGTTTTTTAGTGATATTTTTAGAGGATTTTTAACTGAATTTGGGTAAAGTAAAATTATTATAAGTAGCCCACATTCCAGGCCTATAAAGACTTTAACCCAATACAACCAAGAAAATCATTTAAAGAAGAGTTTTTTTTCTTCTACTATTTTTTTATTTTAAATTAATATTAAGAGATATAAAAATATTTGTTGAAGATTTAAGTGTTATTCAAAAAGAATTTTTTCATTGTAGAAATGTCGTATATGTAAAACTATCTATAAAAAAAATTTATATTATACAACCATCGTAAATAAAATTTATTTTTACGATATATAATACTAACAATAAAATAGACTATAAAAAATATTTTATTATTCTTTTCTAAATCATGGAAAGACGACTTTTGCTTGTTCCTTATTATTTAGGATCTGTGAAGAAACCATTGCTGTATCATGGTTTACCATTTTTGCTTATCATTGTTTGGTCAATCAAACTTGAAAATTATTAAATCATGTAATGATAAAACTTTATCACATATATTAAAAACAAAAAAAAAATATTTAAATTTTTTTTGTCAACAGCAAATTATACTAACTTGAAAGCTACATAGGCAGTACATAACTCATATAATTAACTAGAATATGTAGTATCCTAATACTCCTTGCTATTCTTCCTGCATTTCTATTTTGATCTCAATATTTTAATTAAAATGTATGTATAACATATTTGTGATCGGCACATATCCGTATTAATATTATGTTGATAGTGTGGTTGGCTGGCTGTGTTGATGTCGGATGCATGTTGTAGCGGCTGCTGCGGTTGTTGTAGCTGGCTGCAACATGTTCTCTCGCAATTTCCTCGGCAAGAGCTCGCATATGAACTCATTATTCAGGTGTAAAAACATTGTTATTGTTGTTGTTGTTGTCAGTTTTGGGTAGATGAGACTGACCCAAGAGTAAGTGAACTCACCCCAAAACAAAAATAAAATCAAATCAAACTTTTCACTGATCTTCACAACCACCAAAACCTAAAGTAGATAATCAGACAAAAGACCAAACACAAACACTCAAAACTCAATATATACACACAGACACACAACACAAACACAAAACACTTTCAAACTAAAAAAAATGGCGGTTTCAAAACTCGCATTGGCTGCTTCAAGTGGTAAGAGTTGCAAAAAACTCTTAGGGCTAAGATTACTTGCATTCTCAGCCACGTTATCAGCAGCCATTGTAATGGGACTAAACAAAGAGACAGAGACTTTTGTTGTGGGTAACATTGGAAATACTCAAGTTAAAGCTACTTTTACTGCTAAGTTCCAACACACACCAGCGTTTGTGTAAGAACCTTAATTACTTTTATTAACAATCTTTATTTCAAATGTTGATTTTGGTGAGAGTCTTGAGACTTTGGTGTGGGAAAAAAAAAGTTTTTTTGTAGTGGCTAATGCAATGGTGAGTTTCCACAACTTGTTGATGATTGTTCTTCAGATGTTTGGTGGGAAAATGGAATTCACTGGTTCTCGTCTTCTCTCAGTCGCAATTCTTGATATGGTAAAATATCATATGATATATATTGATTCTTTTGCTAAGTAGCTGTATTTATTGATAAAATTATAATATTAATGTTTTTAATTAATTTGTTTTTTAATTTATATCATTTATATATTATTTAACATTTTTTTAGATTTTTATATCGACATTATTCTTGATACGCCACTTATATGTTTCTGACCATAAATTTCAATATTTCGATCAAATATCGATATATCAAGTTTTTGTCAAACCGGTTAGACAATATGTGAATCTGATACCATATTAGATTATGAGTTTTCAACTCCAACTAATAATTAATGAAATGTTTCGTATCATTTATAAATTATTTAAGATCTTTTTCAACTTACGATGTGAATCTGATACCATATTAGATTATGAGTTTTCATCTACTTTTCTGTGTACTCACGATGAAGGCAGTCTCTATGGTACTCTTTGAATAGTAGTCATTTGTCAACGACTTCATAAAAGTAGTACAACTAGTTGGAGAGTAATAACTGTTTTATAATATATACTTTTCTAACCTATTTAGTTAAAATAATTAGTCTCCTAAACGACTAGTTGATTAAAAGCACAAATGAGTGAACTAATCAGTTTCCTATTTATGCTGACTTGTTCTTCTCGATTGTATAACACAGCTGAATGTGACTCTGGTTTCGGCGGCAGCTAATGCGGCAGCGTTCATGGCGGAGGTAGGGAAGAATGGGAACAAACATGCCAGGTGGAACAAGATTTGTGATAAATTCGCCACTTACTGCGATCATGGCGCTGGAGCATTAATGGCCGCCTTCGCGGGAGTAATCCTTATGCTCATTATCTCGGCCATTACAATCACTCGTCTAGTCCAGCCTAACAAATGCTGCTCCACCACCGCGGCATCTCCCTCCGTTATCCCCTGAAAACATAACACGTGTCTCATTCCTATGGTTTTAATTTTTCCTTACTTCTTTGCTTCTTCTATGAGTGTTTTGTTGTGTATCTCGAGTGATGGATCAGATATGTAAACACCTAAGCATTTGCTTAGTCTCTTAGTTATATTCTCATCTTCTTTTTACAATTTACATTTTAGTAACCTACCCTACTAGCTCCATGCACATCTCATATTATTGGACTTTTTTTATCAGCCAAATTTTTAACAGTAGCCCAATGGGCACAGAGTATAAGTGAACAATCAAAAAGTATAGCCACATTACAGAAACATAAAGCCCAATATAATTGAAGAACGGCTTGGTAATTTTAAAAGTTTATCTATCAGTATTAGTGGTCCACGGGTCAGTCACTTACTATTTGCAGTCGACTCATTCTTTTTTTTTGTCGAGCAAATAGTCAACATAGTCTCACACTGTCTCAGATACTAACGCAATATGGTTCTCTATCAGGCCAACAAGTTAATGTTAGTAAATCTTCTACCAAGAGGATGGTTGTGGTAAATACTTATGTTTACCCGAAGAATTTACAAATAAAAAGTGTTGAAATGTTTGAATTCCTAGTAGAGAATGTTAAGGTTATGACTAAGAGTTGGACTCAACGGTTTCTCTCCTCAGGAGGGAGGGAAAGAGGTGCTTCTAAAATCTATAGCAACATCCATGCCTACATACACTATGAGTTGCTTTAAATTACTATCTACTTATTTGTCATGAGATTGATTTAGCTTGTTCACAATTTTGGTGGGGATCAGATGAGAATAAGCGTAAAATGGCATGGGTTAGTTGGAAGAAAATGATTATACCAAAGAAAGCTTGGAGATTATTGGTAAATCCTTACTGTGTTCTTGCAAGAATTCTTAAAAGTCAGTATTTCCCTCATACTTCTTTAGGTGAAGCTAAAGTCCCTCGGAAAACATGACATGGGTGACGTTCAATATTATGTGGTCGTGATTTAATTTTTCAAGGATTACGCTATCTTATCGGTAATGGTTATCTATAGATCTGTTCAAAGATCCCTGGCTCCCTCCACATCCTCCACGGCCAGCAACCGCAATTGCACCTCTCCCACATCCACTCCGCCTCCAGAGTTATCGCATCATACACAGAAACAATGGGATCTTAATCGACTCAATGAAACCATGATCCATACCGATATACAGCTTGTCCAACATCTATATATTCCACACTCAAATGTTGAAGACACATATATATATGGTATTATACAAAGAATAGACAGTATACGGTTAAGCCTGGTTATTGGTTGGCTACTCACACATCGAATCCTACTCAACTATTGTTATGTACAATGGTAATCCTAAACTTAAAGTTCGTATATGTCAGACTAATATACCACCAAAAATAAAACATTTTCTATGGCGAATACTCTCATCGGCTATTAGATCTGGAGTAGAATTAAATCGTAGAGGTTTACCAGTTGATGCTACATGTAAGAGATGCTATCAACACATGGAAACGGCCAACCATATATTTTTTCAGTGTGATTATGCATCTCAGGTTTGGCAAGCTACAAATCTGGGTATTTCTCGATCACACCATGACAATTCATTGGAACAAAATATAGAAGAGCTTCTCACAGTTTACAACTCTACACCCTCTTCAAAGTTTCATCAAAGTGTTTTCTGGGTTCTTTGGCAACTTTGAAAGTCTCAGAATGATTTAATATTTAACAAGGCGTCTCACGATTTTAATTCAGTAAATAGCAAAGCTTTTGAAAACACAAAAGAATGGTTAGATATTGGTTCTACTCAATGGAATTGTGATCTGTCTGAACAGACATCAACAACTCAATGGTGTCCGGCTCCACAAGGTATGGTTAAATGTAATTACGATGCCAGTTATCACTACAACTCTTTTACTATTGGCGTTGGTTGGATTCTCCTTGATGATAAAGGGACATATATGTGCTCGGCCTCCACTCGTCTGAAGCAAGGGTACAGCCCATGATTCGCATCTTTTAGACAATCGTGTGTTGACAAAATTGCCCTATTAATGGTGACATTGTATATAATTATATAAAATTTCAAGAGTTTTTCAGGAAATGCTTCCTGATTAATAGTATAGATGCTAACTTTTTTTAATGCCATTAGCTTCTACTTGACCTCTTTAAAATTTTTATTTATTTCTGAAGTGATGCAAAAGAGTAGTTTTTGGTGATTTTTAAAAACATCCAGACCTTATTTTCTCTTCTCTCTTATCTTGCGAGCTTTTGATTTAGAAAAAAAAACAAAGACAACGACTAAAAAATATTGTTTGCTCCTTAGGTTTATCAGATGAAGAGAATAGCTTTTTTCGCCTGAAACAATGGTTGGTAACAACAACAGCAATGTCATAGCCAGTGCTCAAGCGGTTCTCCAACCATCTTCGATTACAACTCTACTCCGGACACTCGCAAAGCTGTCATTGCATTCCTTGAATCTTTATATATAATTATATTTCACACTCTTTGTTTTCATGCAAGAGAATGGTGGTTAAATAAAGGGAGCAGCAAGAATCCAGTAAGAAGATGGATGCTAAATTTTTATTATCAAAGAAAAATGAATTTATTCCTCAATATGATTTTGATTTTTAATTTCAAAGAGAGTTGTCAACTTTGACCAAAAAATGAGAGTTGACAACATTAAAATTTAAATAACTGAAACTAAAGAGGAAAATATGATCATATATAGACTTTTTTATTTAGTCTACAAAAATATGTATTCTTCCATTTTAAAAAATTAAAAAATAATAAAATATGTTATTTTTGAACAAACTGTTTATAATTATATTATCATGTAAATAATTGGTCCTAAGTCTGACAAATATAAACAAATCTTACAAATATAAACAAATTGAACATACTTAACAATAAAAAATTATTCTAACTAATATATTTATTTTCTGACAGATTATGTTAAATATAATTACAAAAAACCGTATAAAGTAACAAATCTAATGATTTTGATTATAATTTTGAGGTCAACAAAAGCATTAAATTACAATACAAAATTTTGTTCAAGTTCTCATTAAAAACAATCCGACCATATTTTATTTTCTCTCTTATCTTGAGAGCTTTTGATGTAGGAAAAAAATCCAAAGATGATGACGACTAAGAAATCTAATTTGCACCTTTTCTCCTGTCCTCAATTATACTTCACTTTCTTTGTTTTCCATCTTTCCTTAATCAGTTGTGTAATCAATTGGTGTATATGTTGAATATGGAGTTATGTGTGCCGTAATTTACGAATATATGGTTTTTAGCTTTGTATTGCTTTCACTGGTTTACATATTTATGATACCATTTTAATAAGGTTTATTTTGAATTATAAGTCTTTAATTTGATGAAAAAGTCTTTAATTTTAAAAACATTGTATGGTAAATTTGGTGGTTCATATCTTTTATCCTACTGATAATATTTTATAGCTTTGAATAATAGACAAAAATTATAATGTTTTATAATAATTTCATAAGATCTATTAAATGTTCAAAATCTGAAAAAATAATTTCATAAATTAAATTTATATGGATCCCAAGAAAATATAATATCCTAAAATAAAATATCAAATCAAAAGAGAAACATTATTGAAAGATATATAAACTTTTAAGATCTACAACATATTCTCATCTACAAACTCATTTTTTTCTTATTCATTATATGACACAAGAGAGAATAATTATTAATATTTTTAAAGCTTTAATTCAAGATCAATTAAATCTTCTTCATCTTCATCTATGTAAATAGTTTGGAGCCATTTTCGCTCTAACTTCTCAATAAGCGGTAAAGTAAAAAATTTACTCTCTACATACATATTGTTATCCACTTGACGTGGCTGCATTTGTGGCTGAAGCTGCGATTGCGGATAAAATTGTGGTTGAGGATGATATTGTCGCCAAAATTGTTGTGATTCCAGCTGTGGCTGCACGGAATTACCAACAATAGGGTAAGATCGATTGGGAAAATTGTTTTGAATGGTTATAGGATTTAAGTTGGGATTGGTAGGAAGAGAAGGCATGGGGTGTTGTCGCCATGAACGAACGAAAGTATCACTCACTTTAATGTCATGAAACGATTCAAAGTGTGAGTAATAATCTTGTTGGGTTCGAAATATTAACCCGCAAGGAATACAATGATTCATATTATTTGGTGTTACAAATTCCATGTGTGTTGTTGAATGATGAATATTGGTCTAAGAGATGTATATATATATATTAGTGATTAGTGTGTTTTTTAATATCCATTTTAAGGAAAAAATAATATTAGATATCAAAATCTATGTGTATTTGTAAATAAGGAAATATATATTGTAGATAAGGAAGAAAATCAGGTCTTTGAAAATTTAATTTTAATGTTTTTGTTTATTAGCATGTAACGGTTAACTAAATAATTAAAAAAAATGATTGGTGAAAACATTTAAAATTAGTGTATTTGGATATATGTGGTGGGATTAGATGATTGGCTGATTATTATTTTTTTCCAATATAGGCTTTCATATTCTGATTTGTATTTCCTATTAGAAAATATTTTTCCATTTTAGTTTAGTGGATGAATTATTTTACTTCTGTATATATGTTTTGGAAAAATATTGTGTCACAAAGATATTGTTATCATTAGTGTATTTGGAAATCTGTGGTGGAATTATATAATTGGTTGATTATTATTTTTTCCATGTTTGGGTTTTGTTTTCCTACTGGGAAATATTTTTCTTTATAGTAATGGATGAATCAATTCTTGCAGCAATAGATAGACAGATATATAACTATATATACTTTAAGATATNTTTTGTCTATGCAAAATTTATGTAACAATTTATTCTCTTATCCCATACTATATAGAAATAATAAAAATAAATAAGTGATAATTAATTATTAAAAGTGATATTTTAATAATTGTAAAAGTATTATTAATATGTGTGCATAACCTTTTAAATTACATTATTAAGAAAAATGTGTATAAAAGAAGAAGAAAAATTACTAGGCCTTGTGACACATCAACATTACTAAGAAAAGTTGAGGTTTCTTAAATTGTGGCCAACATATATCTATTAATAAAGTCTGAGAAATTATAGTCTTTTTAATGAAATATGCATATTTGAATTTTGGATAGTAAATACATAAATATTAAATACATATTTCTTACTTTATTTAATTTGTTAGCAAAATCATGATAATAATATTGAAGTAATGTTAATTACTATATAGTTGCCATGTATCTAAAACTGAATTAGTAGCATTTTAGTATATGAAAAGATGAAACCTTGCTAATTAAAAGTCTAATTAAAATAGCTATACAGAAAATAATATATAATTATATGATAATTCAATAAAATTTATCATACCCCATTAGTGAAAACTAATTTTTATATCATAATGGAAAGATATATATATATATATATATATACGTGCTAATTTCTTATATTTTTAAATCATGGTGATAGCTTCTATAAGTAATAGTCTGACCAATAGTTTATGGCAATCTCCAGCTATGATTTGGTAGTTTGCAGCATGTCCTCATCTTTGCTTCAAGACTTGCAAATATTTGAGTGTAGCGGAAAGGTTTTAAGATTGTAATGTTGAAATCTCACTTATACATTGTGCCTTTTAGGGTTTTTTATGGATTGTGGTATACAAAAAAAGTGCTAACCATTTATTTTGTTTCATTGAGAAATCTTTAAAATGATCTTTCCAAAACCTATTACACATTCTTATTTTTCAAATAAGCCCAAGATTCTGCCCATGATCCACGTCTTTTATACAATCGTGTGTTGACAAAATTGCCCTAATGAAATTGTGCAAAACTATATATCATTGCTAACACCATTAACTTTTTATTAAATGGCAATGACATGACATCTACGTGGATACAAATAATAGTTTGACGCATCGGTAGGATCCAAATAATGAAAAATTTATGTATCGAATATTTGAGTTTAGTCCATATTAAAAAAAATTGGATATTCAATCCATCAAAAAATTTGGATATCCGACCAGATATTCGCATCCGCCTCACTAAAAAAATTATGAATATCTGAATTTATCTCATTTAGAAAAAAAAATTCTAGATATTGATCCGGATACGGATAGTATTTACACCACTAGATGGTGTTAGTAAAACCGTGAATTGTGATGATGTAGAAGGCTAGCCACATAATCCAGTATTTACAATTCTATAGCATGATCAAGCTTGATTATTGTCAAGTGTCATCAACCAAAACTTGAATATCTAAACCCATAAATCTCTAACATGGTCATGCTCAAATCATGAAACCTTTTTTAAGTCTAAAACTGGTTTAGGTAAGAAGTAGAATCTCAACGTTCAAACACACATATCTTCTCCAAACTCAAAATCACCACTATATAAGATTACTACAAAACCCCATTAACACACAACACAAAGAACTCAAAAACAACAATGTCTAAAATCTCAAATGCTTCTTCTTTCTTTTTACTCCTTTTAGTCTTTTTCCTCATAAGTTCGCGACCTGCACTCTCACTCCGTGGCCCGAAACTGAACTCAGAACAAAAATTAACTCCAACAATGATCGATGATTCGTCTTCAATGAGCAAGATCGATCCGGGAAGTACAAAATCCATGATTGTTGGATTCTTCAGCCACAAGTTTCCATTAAAAGGTTGGCCTTTCATAAAGTACCCACATTTTAAAATGGTTAAACCTAATATTCCAATTAACCCATTTAAAACTCAAGAGGAATCCACAACGTTAACTTCTTCCCCAAGCAATGGAAACAAAGATGGAGGAAACATTTGAAGATACGTGTTTACTTGTGATTGAATGCATTTCTGTGGTTTTACATTGTATCAAATAAAATTGTAAATTTAAAATTTCAGTAGTAAAAAAGTAGTATCTATAGTTTGAGAATGAATTAAGGATGAGAATGAATTAAGGAGTTACTTGTGAATCCTATATAATATTAAAATTTAATAAATTAATAAAAAATATGTAGTTTTAAATAAAATATTGATATTTAAGATATTTTTTTACAAAAACTATATATATTTTTAGTTTTATAATTATTTTAAAAATATTACGAAGTGAATCGAATATTCACAAATCGTTTAAATTTTAGCGAATGTTTGATTGCACGAATATTCAATTTTATCGAAACGAATACGAATCAAAATATCAATGATTCGGATGAAACGAATCGAATCACGAATATCCTCAAAATTCAGGATATTATTTCGTACTCATGCATAAATCTAATTGTATAAACTATTAAGCGTTATAAAATGTGAAAGTGATACAAAACAATTCATATGATTTTTATAAAACGTTAGCAATCCTAACTGTCTGAAAACGTAGTTGAAAAAAAACCAATAAGCTTGGTTTTAGATTTTTTAACTGGGCCGGTCTCTTAGGCCCACCAAATCGATAAATAAGAAATCAAGAATGATGCCATGAGTCATGTGATCATGTCAGCAGCTTTGGTCGTATCAAAGAGTTTCTTTTAAGGCATGCATGCATGCGACCATTCAGTTTCCAAGAATCAATGTAAAGATCCTTAACCATTCAGTTTCTTAGTAAGTCCTTTCAGTTTCCAGTAAGAGGTAAAGATCCTTAACAACTGATCATCTTTACTCTTTCTTAAACTCTATTCACTACATAGATTATCGTAAGTTGTTAAAAACTGTTGTTTAAGCATCTCTACTTGGTTTTTACCTATCTTCGTGTTTTTTTTTTTGGTATAGCTTGATCCTAGATAACAATGGGGAAAGAAGTTGATAACAAGTTCACTTGGGTTATTAAAAATTTCTGCTCTGAAAAATCCAAGAAAATTTATTCAGATGAATTCATTGTCGATGGCTGCAAATGGTAAGAAGTAAAAGACTAAGTATGTTTGTATACGGTTTTATGACGCATGAGATAGAAGTAATAATTTGTGTTCATACTTCTGTAATGACTTTGATTATTGGCAGGCGTCTTCTGGCCTTTCCTAAAGGAAATGGTGTTCAAGATTTTTCGTTGTATCTAGACGTTGTTGGAAGTGAAAATTTGCCTGATGGATGGAGAAGACACACAAAGTTTAACTTAAATGTAGTGAATCAAAAGATTCAAAACCATGAACAATCACCTTTTGATCAAACTAAAGGTGATTGTTTCTACACATTGAGATTAGTGTTTTTTTTTTGAGTTGGGTTGGTTTTAGACTTGTTTTAAATGTTTCATTAACAAGTATATTGTTTAGCAGAGATATTCACTGTTCATGTATGAAATTTATGTCATTGTTTACAGAAATACAACACTGGTTTAATGCGGATGCTAGCGATTTTGGTCGGACATCAATATTACCTCTTATAGAACTTTATGACATGAATAATGGGTTTCTGAAAAATGGAGAAGTCAAGATTGTTGCAGAGATACATGTTCTTGAAGTTATTATTGGTGAATTAGATGTAACAGATGAATCTCAAGACACAACCAAAACTCAGAGAAAGATAGAAGAAAATGATGGTGCTGAAAACATGAATGTCAATGGCTTTCAAGTTCTTCCTTCACAGGTATCAAATCAATAATACTTAATATTAATTGTGATTAGATTCAAAAATTTCTGAATATTAGAAAATTTGAATATTCAAAAAAATTTATGTTATTTGCAAACTATTTGATTTGCTTCGATTTATTTTTTTAAATCTAATTTTGTTCATTTGTAATTTTCTTATAAATACATAACACTTTTTAAAATATCAATAAATCTTTTTAAAAATATTTTGTAATATATATATATATATATATTACAAATTTTAATATACTTGTATACATATATTATATTTGAACTGAAATTGATGTTTGATTAGTTTTTATGAATAATAGATTTTACTAGTTGATCTGCTACGGAGAAAATGAATATTCATATTTTTTTTTTATTAGAATTAATTCAAATATGAAATGGAACTGAAACTAACGAGGAGAGACCCATGTTCTTCTACATCATTCATCTTTTTTATTACTTCCAGGTAAAATCTGTGAGCTGTATATTTGAAAGATACCCTAACATTGCATCAGAGTTCCGTCCAAAGAATCGTCATCTAAGGTCAGCATACATGAACGTCCTCCTCAGCTTAATCAAAACGATGTGCCAGTCGACTATGGAACTTTCCAAGGATGATCTAGCAAATGCATATGCTGCTCTTGCTTACTTGATAGATGCTGGGATGAATCTGAATTGGTTGAAAGAGAGATTGTACGAAGTTTCAGTAAAGAAGGAGAAAGAGGAAGCTGGTGAAACTCGGATACAAGAAATAGAGGAAGAGTTGAAGGTATTGAAGCTCAAGTGTTCAAACCTGGAAGCTGAGCTTGAGAAGGAGAAAGCTGATGTGTCTTTGGCTAGATCTCCTTTATCATTTGATGATGTTGTTAGATTGGTGGGTTAAGATTTGAGTTCTTAGTAAGCAAGGTTTATTAGTTTTATTTGGTGTTCTAGTCCTTTTAAAATGAATTAAGTTGGATGTTTCCATATCTTGTAAAGAAGTATTGTGTGGCTCTGGACTACTAACTAGATTTTGTTGGGTTGCTTAAATATATTTCGAATAAGGATCTTAAGAGATGGGTTATGTTAACGTATGAATCAAGTATTAGGTTACATTCATATTTGGCTAATGTGTTATTTCTCGTTCTTCAGGCTTGTCAATAGACTGTATGCGAACAATTTTTCTACCCATTTCTTCGAGTGAACTGTGCATCACTACATAACCTTGTCGGACATGAATGAGGGACTTATCAGCTAGGTCCTCAAGTGCAATATTAACACCCAAGTTACTATCTGCAAGCAATGACTTGATAGTTTTCTCTTCTTAATAATTGAAAAGACATGCAATATGACGAAATATCGCTTGAAGACTACCAGCATCTCTTGCAATGTCAACTACAAGCTTATGAAAACTTTCAGGTGCATAGTTTTCCCTGAATGCATATTGACATAAAATCTGAAAAGCTTGCACTTCTGTTGGGGAACTAACTTCATATATATGATCAATCCTATGAGGCCTTAAGAAATGTCTATCATTTGTAACCACAATGATTCTGCTCCCACTTCCGAACCATTGAGTTTTATCCGCCAGGACTTTGAGCACCATTAGATCATCCAAATCATCAATGATGATAAGAACTTTCCAGTGTTGTAGCCTCTCTCCTAGTGCACCTAAATGACCTATCTTTATGTCATTTATCCCCAATATTTCCGATAGGAAATTCTCTTGTAAATGTAACTTCATGTTGTGGTCGTCTGGATTGCCTTTACTATAAGGTTCTTTACTCTTAGATACGAAAGCTCTGTCTATGAATTTGCTCATTTGAAACTGCCGAGAAAGTTGGTTAAAGATAGCTCTTGCGATGGTTGTCTTACCAATCCCTGAGGAACCCCAGATACCAACCATCCTCACTTCCTCATATTCCAATTGCAACAATTCACTCATCTTTGCCATATGGTCTTCGATGCCGACAAAGTTCTCAAAATCATTGGATAAAGTTGAAAATAGTTTGCCCAAAAGATCGTTGGCAAGTTTTTCAATCATTTTTGCTTCATCATCCCTAATAAAGAACCATATTATAACACATATGAAATAACTATTCATTCGATATGTATCTAAACAGAGAATAATGAACTATAAAAACTATACCATTTCGCAGAATCAAATCCGGCCATATTAGCAACGTTAGTCAATGCCTTCTTCCATCGATTCTTCACTTCCTCTCTATTGTTCTTGCAAGTCTCTTCAAAGATCTTCCCAAAGTTTCCAGCTTGTTTCCTCATTTCAGAAGGATCAACATGGTAGAAAACTGGTATGATGATTTTATTATTGTAGTTCACGATTTCTAGCAACTCGTTAAGACACCAGCTTGAAGAAGCATAGTTTTTGGAGAAAACGACCACCACAATCCTCGAACTCCTAATGGCCTTTTCAAGCACTGGCCAAAGGAACTGGCTTTTCTCGATCTCGTAGTCTTTGAAAGTATTGATCAGTTTCCGATCGAACTCCTTGAAAACATGGCTGAGGAAAGATTTGCGGATGTCATCCCCTCTGAAGCTGCAGAAAACATCATACTCCCAACTGGGAAAAGAAGGTGAAGGTGTCATAGAGAGAGAGAAGTTACAAACAAAGAGTTGTAAGAAGAAGAGCAAAGTAGAAGTGTTGAGGTGTCTTTATAAAATATTAACGTAGCAGTTTCCACATTGTTTCTCGGACAATTCTCATACTAACTTTAAGTATTTTTCAAGATAAATTATTCAAGTCTCGTGAGTCTTATCCTTATTTTACTTCCTTCTTTATACTTTTTAACTAAACCTTGAATTTTCCAAACTCTCCAAAATGTATTACTAAATCAACGAATTAAAGCTCTATACACTATTCGATCTTTGACAAAAGTTGTGTTTATATTTTATCAGTCTCATAATATCAACCCATTAGTAATATTCTATACTTTTTTTTCAATTTTATAAATTCTTTCACATTTTTGTTTGTTTCTTTTTTCTGTTCTGACATAGAAGATGAAGAGGAAACTTCACAAGCCAAAAGATAAAATTACTCAAGTTACCTTTTGCAAAAATAAAATAAAATAAAATAAATAAATGCAAAAACATTATACTACTCCATCCGTTTCGGAAAAAGTGTGATACCGTCACTAAAATTTTGTTATAAAAAACATATCATTTTCTATCTTCAATACAAATTAGTATAATAAATTTTATTTTTCCGTCTCTCTTATTTTAACTAGGTGAATACCCACACAACGTTTTTAATATAATTTATTCTAAATCTTATTATTAATTAACAAACTAAATTTTTGTTAGAAATAAAATAATATTTTATAAATTTTTCCCAAAAAACAATCAAATAATCATAGTAATAAATTTATCTCAAACTTTGATATTTTATGTTATTTGATATTTTTCGTTTTGGATTCCTCTCTTCAGGTCATTTATTATTTTCCTCTTTTTATTATTTGTTATTTTCTTCATTCGAACTTAAAAAAAAATATAGAAATAATATAATCTAAAAATATAAAAAAATCATTTGAAATATTATTACTATTTACAATATGTGACTATTTTTAGAAGAGGGTGCAGGAAGAGAGGAGCAGCGACAGTGCCTTCATGAATTTTAAAAATTTCTCTTATATTTTTAAAAATTATAAAATATCTCTCCAAAAATTTAGACTATTGTCCTTCCAAAATTTTATTCTAGATCTACCTCTCCTCTGGCTATTTATGTAAAACAACAAAACTTTATTTAAATTATATAATATATTAAGTATTTTTTTACTATTTTCAAACAAAAAGTAAATTAAAATTATTTCTAGTCAATTAAAAAAAATGATTGAAAAATAATATAATTGTATATATATATGTTCTATACAAGTATATGTAATAGCGATGAACTTTTGAAACTAAAAGAATACGTTATGACTTCATAAGCTCTTTGTTTACATTAGAACAATGTAAACAACAAGAGAATTTGTTGAGGCATGCATAATATTAGTAGAGGTGGATAAATTTTTAAAACTTTTGATCATAAGAGTATTATTGTGATACAAAATAACTCAACTAACATTAATTTTTTCTATGTTAAACTAGCAATTAATTCTATAATTAAGGTTAATTTAGTGATTCTCCCTTATATTAAAGAGATCAGAACATAACGAATCATTGAAACATATAAACCTCCAGAGAGAAACTCGTTCTGTCAAATGAAACCTTTGAGAGTATTAGTGAATCAATATTTTCTCATTAATTCAAAACTATACAACTGAGTTGTTTATATACAAGTCAATATGCTGACTAGACTACACCATAAAAATTATATACAATGTATACATTAATAGTCCCCCTCAAGATGGGGCAAAAATGTTCAACAGACCCATCTTGCCTACCAACTGCTTAAAAGGAGCAGGATACAGTGGCTTTGTAAAAGGGTCAGCCAACTGTTGATGTGTACGAACATGAAGCAGTTTGAAGAGCCCTGCAACCAGTCTTTCACGAACGCTGTGACAGTCGTTTTCAATATGCTTAGTACGCTCTTGGAAGACCGGATTATTGGCAATATGTATGGCTGCAGTGTTATCACAGAAAACCAATGTTGGTTTGCTAAGAGGAATATGTAACTCATTGAAGAATTTGACAAACCTAACAAGTTCATCTGTAGCCATTGATAAACTACAATACTTAGATTCTGCAGAGGACTTAGAAACCACTTGCTGCTTCTTGGATTTCCAAGAGATAAGAGATGTCCCCAAAAAGATACAATATCCAGTAGTAGAACGTCTAGTATCAAGACACGAAGACCAATCAGCATCAGCAAAAACTTGGAGTTGTAATTCAGCTGAAGCAGAGTAAAATAAGCCTTGACCTATTGTTCCTTTGATATAATGTAAAATCTTATAAAGCGCCTGTTGATGAGCTGTTTTGGGTGCCTCAGAAAACTGACTAAGCTTATTAACAGCAAATGTAATGTCAGGTCGAGAAATACAAAGATACATCAATCGGCCAACCAGTCTTCTATATGATTTAGCATCAACAGAATCACCATTAGACTCATCCTTTGAAAGTTTAACACTGGGATCCATAGGTATACTGGAAGGTTTACAACCAAGCAAACCAGTCTCATCTAATAAATCCAACACATACTTTCTCTGACCAACATAAATGCCTTAAGAAGATCTAGCAATTTTCAAGCCAAGAAAGTATTTCAAAGGACCAAGATCACGTAGTTTAAAAACTGATTTCAATGCATCTTTCAGGATATCAACCTCTGCATCATTGTTACTTGATATAACAATATCATCCACATACACCAACACACACAAGAAAAGTGTATCAGTGATTTTAAAGGAGCATGTATGATCACACAGTGACTGAGTAAATCCCAAACCAAGCAAAGTAGTTGAAAATTTGATAAACCATTGTCATGAGGCTTGTTTAAGACCATACAAGGATTTCTTAAGACGACATACTGCATTAGGTTGAAGAGGGTCCCCCTTTCTTGAAGAATATCCAGGAGGTAACTTCATATAAATCTCCTCATCTAAATCTCCATTAAGAAACGCATTGGAAATATCCAATTGAGTGAGAGAGAAACCATAAATGGCAGATATGGCTAACAAAAACTTCACTGAAGTAAGCTTAGCAACAGGTGAGAATGTATCATGAAAATCAATACCCTCTTGTTGAGTATAACCTTTAGCAACCAATCTTGCTTTGAAACGTTCAATACTGCCATCAGAGTTATACTTGATTTTAAAAATCCATTTGCAGCCTATACTCACCTTATCAGCTGGGAGAGAACATATTTCCCAAGTACCAGTGTCCTCCAACGCCACAACTTCTTCATCCATAGCCCCACACCAAACCTCAATTTCCTATGCCTCAGTATAAGTGGATGGTTCTCGGGTTTTATCAATAATAGCTAAAAACGAGAAAAATAAAGAAGAAAGTTTATCATAAGAAAGAAACTGAGATATTTCATGGGCTGTGGAAGACCCCACTAAATGACAGTAGTAGTCTTGAAGATAAGCTGGTGTTTTAATGATTCTCTTATGCAATGTTTGAACAGAAGGTTCAGTGACATTGGTAGGATTAGCAGAATGCTGAATCTCTACAGAGGATGAAGAATTAGAAGATTCTGCATCAGAAGACTGAGTAGGCATAAGAGAATCTGAAATCAAATCAGGGAAGAAAGAAAAAGCTTCCTGAGACAAAGCAGATTTCTGAAATGGAAAGAGCTCTTCATGAAATATAACATTGCGTGAGATAAAAATGTTATTATTTTCAAGATCAAGAAGCCTATAACCTTTGTATCCCGAAGGATAACCAAGGAAAACACAGGCTCTGGCTCTAGGGTCAAATTTTGTTCTTTGCTTGGGTGATGTAGAGGCATAGCACAAACAGCCAAAGGCTTTGAGATCATCATAATGTGGTGTTTTCTTGGTTAATTTCTCAAATGGACTGATGTTATCAAGAATAGGAGAAGGGAGTCGATTAATAAGATGAACTGCTGTTAAGATACAGTCACCCCAATAGGTAAGAGGAATGTGTGATTGAAAGAAGAGAGAACGAGCAACATTTAAAATATGTTGATGTTTTCTTTCAACCACAGAGTTTTGTTGTGGTGTTTCAGGACAGGAATGAAATGGCAAAATGCCTTTGGACTGGTAGAAAGTGGTAAAGTTGAACTCATGAGCATTATCAGATCTAACTCCCTTAATTGTTGTCTCAAACTGATTTTCTACCATGTTCACAAAGTTAGGAAAGACATGTAAAACCTCTGACTTAGTCCTAAGAAGATATACCCATGTTGCTCTAGAATAATCATCTACAATGGTAAGAAAATATTTGAATCCATCATGAGTACAGGTTGAAAGAGGTCCCCAAATATCTATGTGAACAAGATCAAAAGGTCTTTCACTAATGTTGTTATGAGAAACAAAAGGTAGGTGTTTTTGTTTTGAAAGATGACATGTTTTACAGTGACTATCCTTATTATTTGATTTTTCTGTATTGAGAGACAACAAACTAGACATAGATTAGAGTTTATAAAAAGAAGGATGACCTAAACTCTTGTGCCAAAGATCATGACTAACAACAGAGGCAGCTACAGGAAGACTCTTATTACCCGGAAGACCAACTGATTCTATATCCAAGAAGTAAAGGTTGGCTACTTGTCTACCCATTCCAATCATTAATCCCTGAGAAAGATCCTGAAGAGCACAAGAACTCTCATCAAACCAAATCTTACATCCCATTTGTTTAGTTAGACAACTAATACTTAGAAGGTTAAACTTCAACTGGGGTATAACCAGGACATCTTTTAGAACCAGACTACCCAACTTAATAGTGCCTATTCCAACAATGCTCACAAGTCCCCCATTAGGTAAAGAAACAGTGGTATTGTGAAGCAAATTAAATTCAGAAAAAGAGGATTTATCATGAGAGATATGATTAGTGGCTCCTGAATCTATCACCCAAGCATTGATAGCATGAAGATTACTATCAGCAGAACAAATAAAATGCCTATCAACACCAGTAAAAGAACAAAGAATAGATGGATGAAATATACCCGGTGTTGGGCCATTGGTTAAAGAAGTAGAAGGGATGGAAGATACTGAAACAGAGTTCACTGCAGGTTTGGGAGTGGAGCTTGATGGCTGAACCTTTGTGTTGAGAAAAGACACAATCTGTTGAATTTGATCAGAAGATAAACTATCACCAGTAATGTTATTATTCTGCTCAACAGAACTATTTCCAGTATCAGCTTCAAGGGAAACATTAGCAGCAATGGTAGGAGATGCTGTAGCCTTAACAAACTTTTTCCTTGACTGAAAACCAACTGGAAATCCATTTTTCTTATAACATCTTTCTATGGTGTGACCAGTTCTTCCACAAAAAGTACAGACTGGCTTAGTGTCCTTCTTTACATATTGATACTGCTGTGTGTTCTGTGAATTCTGCTGAGTAACTTGGAAAACAGATGAGTCAATTCCATTATGAGACATAGCACGAGCAGACCTCTGAGTATCTTCATTATCTAACAAATTGAAAACCTCAGAAAGTGAAGGCAAAGTCTTCTTCATGACAATCTGACTTCTTACTGTGTCATAACTTTCATTGAGTCCCATAAGGAAGTCAATGACTCTATTAGTCTCCCTTTCAATCAACATATCTTCCACAGTTCTTGCAGTAGCTTGTAAACTAGATAGCTCTTCCCAAAGTGATTGAGTCTGTGTATGATACGATGATAGATCCATGTTCCTTGACGAAGAGAATGAATCTGTCGTCGCAACTTGTATAGACGAGGTAAATTTGACTTGTGAAATCTTGTGTGAAGATCATTCCAAATTTCAGCAGCTGTAGAGAAGTACAAGATGCTAGTATATAATTTCTTCGACACACTGTTCAAGAGCCATGATTTAACCATACTATTGCAACGTTTCCAGATCTTACAATAAGGATCACTATCATCAGTTTGTGTAATCGTTCCATCCACAAAACCTATCTTATTCTTAGCTTCAAAACTAGTAGTCATAGCAACAATCCATGTTCCATAGTTACTACCGTCTAATAATTCAGGTGTAAGTACTAATCCTGGAAGATCGGAACTATGACGATGATATGGACTATGAATATTATCAGGAGAATCAGATACCTCAAGAAAATGTGTAGAAGTGTCTACACGACGATGATCTGATCCATTCATGAGTCCTGAAACTCTATGAGGCGAAGTATTCAGTAAATTCTTATCGCGAGGCGTCGGAGAATCGATCTCTGGCGAATCCGGCGTAGTACTACGATACTTAGATTTACACTTTCGTTTCGTCATCAATCCTGCAATACGAGCTCAAAAATCGAAAGGTAGTACGATTTTTAGCTGAAATTGAAGATATGAAGTGCAATGACTATGAATCACAGTCACGGAGAAGGATCGGAGAAAGAAATCGATGAAGATTCTGGCGAAATCGAGTACGCAAAGGCAAAGAAGAGAGAGAAAAAAAATTTTAGCAATGAGAAAAAAGTTTGTTACGCTCTGATACCATATTAGTGAATCAATATTTTCTCATTAATTCAAAACTATACAACTGAGTTGTTTATATACAAGTCAATATGCTGACTAGACTACACCATAAAAATTATATACAATGTATACATTAATAGAGAGCAACAGAGCCGCACTAGGGTTTTTTACTTTGGCTATCTGACATATTAAATTCAAAGTGTTTTTTTTCTTCATTTTGTAATCATATATATCTTATAAACCTTCTTTATTTTAAGAGAACATTATATTATCAAAATCATTTTTAATGAGAATATAGAGAAACCCCAAAATAAAATGTTTAAACTTTTAATATAAAAAATATGAAACTTGGAAGAGAAGAGTAGCTCTATGAGCTTTATTCAAACATAAAGTAAAACGTGAATAGCTTAAATTGTGCTAGGCAGAAGATGATTTTATTGCTCAAACTATTTCATTGATTTTGGAAAGACAAGATCTTGCTTACGTAGTGTTTGCTTTATATAGGCCTTAATGAGATTATATGATAACTTTTTTGATTTGTTGAATACAGCTGTAGTCTTCTCCTTTATATAATCCTTTAGCAATTTTGATATTCTCATTGTTTTGTCTTTTCTTTACAGGTACACGTTGGAGCTATGGTGACTCATTTCTCCTTTAGATTCTTTCTTTGACTTGGATATATTGGGCTATGACTTATCATATTGTTTTAACCCAAGTTTTTTGGTCCTTGATCCATTACATGGCCCATCTTTGTTTTGCTGAGACTTTGCAGAAACATCTTTGTTCTTGGATAGTCTTCTTCTTCCTCACTTCATCTATGGGAAAAAATGGGTAAAGAAACCCTCAACTTTTAAAAAAACATAAATAAAACCCTCACTTTATTTTGTGGGATATTAAATCGTGATATTAATAAAACGTGTAAATATGTCTTTTCTAGTTATTACTTGATTTAATTAAAAAGGAAAAACACAAAACTATTAAAAACAAACTAAAATTTAGGGCATACAGTTTTTTAAGAATATAATATTCTCAATTGATTTTTTTTCTTCTTAAAATTTTCTAGTTGTTAGGTTAAATACATTCACAAATTGAGGTAAATCATTTATTATCTTTTATTTATCACAACTCCAATTATTTATAATATAAATTCAGTTTATAGTTTGAAAATTTAACATTTATAAATTTAGGTTTGTTGAATATATGATTTCATCTAAATATAAATTTTATTAATATTGTTAAGTGATGATGTATCTCTATATGATCTCTCGGAAGATGGAGAAAACAACAAAAATAACGAATATGAAAACGAAATGGAATTAAGTGGAGAATCTGTTAGTTTACAGATGCAAGAGGACAGTGACAGTGAAGATTTGTCTAACGAGAGTATCTCTTTCCGAGTCGGTCAAGCTTTTAGGAGTAAAGATATTTTTAAAAAGGCAATTGAAAAATATGTTGTGGACACGAAGAAGAACATACGGTATACAAAATCTGAATCTATCAAAGTAAATGCTATTTGTGCAGAAGCAGGATGTCCTTGAAAAATATATGTCTCCATAAATAGTTCGAATAAAGATATGGTTGTGAGGACTTTTGTTGGAATTTGTAAACATAATGTTTCTTTGTAATTTGCTTTGTGAGTTTATGATAATTTTTTTTTTAGTTCTTCTTTTCAATTATGTCTACATTATATTTTTATATCTATATTTTTTTATTATTGTGATTTAGAGTATTTTATTGTGTAAGTATACTAGCTGAAGCATGATGAACCTAAAAATGAGTAGTAATTTTGAGAAAATATATATGTTATTAAGAAATATACTCTGTTTTTGTTTCGGAAAATTCTATTTTTCAGAATTTATAATTTTTTAATGGAATTGGGATTTTTTTCCACGTTTTCAAGAGATGAAGGTTTAATATCCCACAAAATAAAATCAGGATTTTTTTCATGTTTTTTAAAAAGTTTAGGGTTTTTTTACCCATTTTCTCCATCTATGGTTTGATTGATTACTCCAACAGAGAGGAGTAATTTTCTCAAGTTTTAGGTCTGGGCAAAAAGCCACAACCCAAAATACCAAATCCAATCTGAATTTGAAATGTGATTATCCAATGAATATATAAAAGACAATTATATGTACCAAAAAAATATCATTAAATTTAATATAGTCCAATTAATTAAATTTTAATTACAAACTCAAAATATCAATTTTTTTAACATAATAATAACATAAATACTTAAAATAACCAAATATTTCTAAAACTTTTAGCTATACATATGAATTTATAACTAGATTCACATATAACAAAAAACATTTAGTCAAAACTGTAAATTTATTCATCTATTTTTCGTATTTTAGATTTTTATAAATATTTAAGTTTTTTTTTAACCAAGCCAAATTCAGATCTGATCCAAATTTCTATAGGTACCTATATGACTGCAAATTTTCTCTACCCAAAAATCCTCAAACCTGATCGGATATCCGAATATTATGATTGACACGTAAAATTTTATGATATTGACATATGTCATTTTTTTGCAATCAAAAAATATATAAGATACATTGGTCGATGAAATTGTACATATAACTATATTTTTAAAAATTTATTATTTCTAATATCTTTATTCAAATTTAATAAATCTCATTATATTAAATTTAGTTGTTTTAATGAAGATATCAAAATTATAACTAATAAGATTAAGACATGTGTTCACTACTATTTCATATTTTCATAGCTGTAAAATATAATTTATTATATTTTAGTAGTATAAGATAAACAAAATATTAATTATAATTTAAGACCGAGACATGTGTCACATAATATATCAGATTCTTACAATTGTAATATAACTTTTATTATAGTGTTCTTAATAGTAAAAAATAAACACAAAAAAATTAAATAATAAAATAGATATTCTTTACATTTTTAATTTTCTGATATTAGTTCAAATAGAGGTTGTCAGCCTGCCGTGAAAGACATCGATGTTGTTTGTGAGTTTGAAGATGTCTTTCGACCGTTGAGCGGATTACCACAATCAATATCAGATCCGTTTATTATCGAGTTGGAGCCGGGGACAACGCCGCTGTCTAAGGCACCATATCGGATGGCACCGGCTAAGATGGTAGAGCTTAAGAAGCAACTTGAGGAGTTGTTGGACAAGGGTTTTATCAGACCAAGTAGTACACCTTGGGGAGCACCAGTCTTTTTTGTCAAGAAGAAGGATGGTAGTTTCCGGTTGTGTATTGACTATCGGGGTTTGAACCGGGTTACTGTGAAGAACAAGTACCCGTTACCGAGGACTGATGAGTTGCTGGATCAGTTGCGGGGATCCACGTGGTTCTCTAAGATCGATTTAGCTTCGGGTTATCATCAGATTCCTATTGATGAGACAGATGTGAGGAAGACCGCTTTTAGGACTCGTTATGGTCATTATAGTTTGTAGTCATGCCTTTCAGTTTGACTAATACACCAGCCGCATTCATGAGATTGATGAATGGCGTGTTCTAGGAATACTTGGATGAGTTTGTGATTATCTTTATAGATGACATCCTTGTTTATTCCAAGATTCCTTAAGAACATCGTGACCATTTAAGAAAAGTTCCTGAGAAACTCCAAGAACAGCAGTTGTTTGCTAAGTTAAGCAAGTGCAGTTTCTGGCAGCGAGAGATGGGTTTCCTTGGTCATGTGGTTTCTGAGTTGGGAGTGTCAAT
>KE156786.1:0-13430 GCA_000411055.1 Leavenworthia alabamica
AGTTTATGGCCGCCACAGAGGCAGCAAAGCAAGCGATTTGGCTCAAAGAAATGTTGAGTGAGATACTTAGTACATCAAGTGAGAAGGCATTACTAAGGATCGACAACAAGTCAGCTATTGCTCTCACCAAGAATCCGGTGTTTCATGGTCGAAGCAAACATATACTCTCTAAGTATCATTTCATTCGAGAGTGTGTGGAGGATGCACATATTGAAGTGGAACATATACCCGGAATGGAACAAAAGACGGACATACTCACTAAGCCGTTAGCAAAGATCAAATTAAAAAACATGAGGGATTTAATTGGAGTTCAAGAGTTCAAACTTCCTAAGGTTCAAGTTGGAATTAAGGGAGAGATTGTTGGATAATTCCAATGACTTTAAACATTGAATTGATTTGAAGATGAAGTGTTAGTAAATATCCATGAATGGACATTGGGAAAGAAGATTCATGAATGTGCATTGGAAGGATGAATGTACAAAATCAATGAACCTTTAGTCTTTAATATAGTTCAATGTTTCTAATTTCTTTAAGTCTTTTTTTTTTATTATATAAATCCTCATTATGATCATTGTAAAAATATATCACAAACACAAGTAAATATATTCTCTTTAAAGATTTGATAACGCAGATGTTAGAACCTTTGGAAGCATGGTGGCTCCGGCAAGCTTCATAGCAAATAGGTTGGCCTTTTAGTCGGAGATTTTTATCGGAGTGATATATGTTTTAGCCAAAAATCCCATTATGACTCTGTTTTGGTTTGTTAGTTGTTACTCTGTTTTTGTTTATTTTTCGCCTTGTAAACGGTTTTGGTAATTATTTTTGTGAATGAGGGTGATAGTGAGAAATGAAAACTGCCGCTGAGCAGCCTGAGCTATATGTACTAAAAAGTAGCGTATATAACTGCATCTGAATTAAATATTTGTAATATGTAATGTTAATGTTGCCAATCTCTCTTTTTTTTTTTTAATTTCTTTTTTGCGTTTGTAGACAGCTATTATCCAAAACATTTTGTAGGATTGTTAAATTTGCCTATACAAAAAGTTATAACTATAAGACTATTATTGAATAACAATAATCATCCAAGACGAGATGAAGAAGTCAATTAAGAAAAAAAAAGTGAATATAAAAGAAAAGACACACCAAAATTAAAGTTCATCATGATCAAAATAGTCATCCTCGTCCAAGTCTTCGTGATGAACTGCCTTGTAAAACACATCTTCGTGGTGCAACATCTCTTCAAGTGATAGTTTACCATCTTTATCATCATCCGCCTGCAAAAATAAAATAAAAAATAAATAACTGAATGTATAAAAAAGAGAAGAAGATGCATAGAATAGTATTTGGTAGGAGACGGACCTCGTGGAAAAGGAAAGTAGAGTAGTATTTAGCGTAACTCAATTCACCAGGTTGAAGATAATACAAAATGGGTCGAAGCTCATCAGCCACGAGAAACCTATCTTTGTCTCTATCTAGCTCTGCGAACAGTAGTTGAGCCGTTGGCACATTCTCACCTTCCTCCATCTCGAACTTTGCAAACTCTTTGTACATGTCATATGCGTTGTTTACAAATTCTTTGTACTCTAGCTTCCCATCACCGTTCGTGTCCATGCCCCTATATATATCAACAACACGTACAAACGACGACGTTTTCTAGTTAAGCTTTCATGCATCAAACTGAAACACAATTTATCAACGAAATGCTTACGTCATTCGCTCCTGTAGAACCCATCTTTGAATATCTCCGTTTCTACTGTCTTCTGGATGTAAGAAACTGCAAAATCCCATCGTTTTAAATTCATTTTTTTATTTATGAAATTTTTTTAGAAAAAATGAGTTTTTTTCAAAGCATTAATTACTTGTTGAACTCTTCAATATCGAGAGAGCCATTATGATCAAAATCAGAATTGTTGAATTGCTCCATCCACCAACCAGCTTCTCCGTGACCTTTCTCGTTTTTCTCTGTTTTCATTTTTATTATCATTGTTCTTTGCATTATTAAGAAGAAATATATACATTAATCAAATGTAAACTATCTACTTAATTGATTTACCAATGTTTTGCTTAGAGAATTGAGGCAAGAACTCTTCAAATGTTATGACACCATCTTTGTCTTTATCTTTTAGCTCGAGTTCATTGGCGGTTCTGTAACCCATGTTGTCTTCTGTCTGCTGCATCATCCATGTCTGAAGCTCTTTCAAGCTCACGAACCCATCTCTTGGTGATGCGTCTAGCAGAGGAAACAAGAACTTGATCCTCATCGTTGTATTAACTCTCTTCTCTTGTGCAAAATACTCCTCAAACACAGAATCTTCCTCTACCTTCACAGCTTCCACGGTCGTCGTATTGGCTTCTTTTGCATGAGAAGACCTCTCTATCCGGGTCACCAAAGGGTCAAACACGGGCATTTCAAGTCTGCGACCGATGCGGCGGCTTATGAGACCCTCAATGGATTGAGTTTTGTTTTGTTTCTTAGGAGCAAGGAGGATGAAGATGATGATGATGGAAATGGTAGTTAGTAGCGTGAAAGCCACCACCTTGGCCATTCTCCGGTAGCCAAAGGCGGTGTTCTGTGGAGAGAAGGTGAAAGGACCACGAAGATTGCTAATTTTGTTTTTTTGTCTTTTATTATTTTGCTTTATTGGGGTTAAAAACAAAATCAATGATTAATGTTCTATCAACTGTTTTCTTTACCGCCAAATTCGGTTATTCATTAGTTGAGAATCCAATGACAAGAAAAGCTTTTATTTCTCGTCCTATGCATATATAGTAAACCAATAAAACCGGTTATATAAGGTAACAAAAGATTGTTGCAACGTATTAAACCGATGGAACCATATCGTTGGGATGAGACGAAATTTATAAGTACAGAAAAGCTTCTTTATTAAGTCACTTCATCATATACATTGCAGAAATAGAGAAAACGATGGTTAGTATTTGTTTAGTCAGTCTCATTTGCAGAATCTCGGATCCAGGGCCAGTCGGATTCGCAGAGATCAAGCGGAGAGTTTCCGTCCTCATCTTTAGAGGCTGTGTTAGCCTTTTCCTTCACTAGAAACTTGGGTATGTCTTCTCTGTCGCATACAACAGCATAATGCAAAGGAGTTTGACCTTCTTTGTCCTATTACACACAACAACCAAAAACACATGAATAAACAAGTTGGTACTTAAAGAATATATAGATAATTTGGTAGGAGTTTATCTTTGTTAACCTTGGCATTCACATCAGCGTTCTTTTCGACCAGAACTTTAGCAATGTTGAGGTGACCACGATCTGTAGCCCAGTGCAACGGAGTGCGGCCTTCACTATCTGTAGTTTATAGAAAATTGGAAAGGAAATCAAACATCCTGAGAATGAACTTCCACGAAATGGAATATATACAAGCAGAGACTAACCTTTTGCATTTATAGGAATGCCGCTTTCAATGCATTTCAGCAAATTCTCGACTTCTCCTTCGCTAGCAAATGTGTGGATAGCATCAATCTTCCTGAGAGGTATAACAAATTACAATGCAAGAATGAATGAGCAGAGGGTTGGTGTTCCATTCAGACTATTTTACCAATAATAACTGTTGCAGCTAGCAACGAGAAGAACCTTGGCTTTCACAGATGTGAAAGTTTACGATATCTATATGATCTAGACATCCAGGAATCAAACAGAGAACACAAGGAAAAGGAAATAAAACACATCAGATTACAAAAGGAGAACCTTACAACTCATTTTGAGATTCCTCTTCATAAACCAAGGAGCTAAAAACAGGCCCCATGGTTCCACTTGAGTTGGAGGCCGCAACATCCCCACCACAACTTCCGGCTTTCTGTTTAGAGAAGATCTCGTAAACAGCCAATAGGAAAAACAGAAGCAATACAATGAAAACACAGCATAAGGAAACAAAGTATATACCACACCACCGTCTAACCAAGTTGGATATAGCTGAGTAACAAGCTCAATATACTTCTCCATCGCTTCTTCAGGAGGCATAGCACCCAGTTTCTGCCATGCTTGCCTGAAACAGACGAAGAATAACATATTGACAAGTCCCAAATCAATGAAATTGCAGTCTTACAACATCCCATAAACAATCAAAAGTTACAACAACGAAACCAAACTAAACCATCTTGCAGCACTTGCATTAAACAATACATAAATTTCAAAAAGTTATATATAGAAGGGCTAAAGGCACATCAGAGATACCACTTAGCACGAGCAGTCATCTTAAGAGCTGATGGCTGAGGAGCAGTACAAGGTCCTTCTGTAGCGATCTTATACAATCCATAAAGCTGCTGTTGAACATCGCTAGATACCTTCTGCGACAACCGATCTGAGGCAGCTGTAGCGACAAAGGCAGTGGCGGCGCTGAAAGCCTCATCTAATACCGTGCTCTCGACGCCTTCCCAATCATCATCTTCATCACTATCACCTCTGGAGCTACCTAGTTCTGCCAAGACGGATTCAGCCTCACCTCCACCACCAGGGAAATCGAGGAGTCGCGAGTCAACCCCCTCCGGTTTAATATCTGATTGAGGCTCTTCTGGATGACGAGTAAGGAAGAGATTGTCTTCTTTAAACGTGACAACGATTGAGATCAGCTTAGCTACAAGGTAAGAGAAGATCAAACCTAAAATCACAGACTGAGCAAGTGGAGCCCAATCACCCATTCTCCCAAAACCAAAATCAAATTCTCAACGCCTAATCCTAAAAATAAATCAAAACAGAATCACGAAGAAAAAAAAGGAACCCTAGGAATCTGGGGAGACAATAAGGAACAAACGCTGTTTTATTTTTTTTACCGAACAAAAAAAGAAGATAAGTTCCTTTTCGTTGTAGGACTTAAAAGACTTTTATTGAAATCAAGTTAAAGACCGACACCGAAGAAACAAGGCGATGAGTGACGACGACAGATCTTCAGATAAGAGTCTAATTGTTGAAGTATGCGTGTTGTTATGCCCTAATTTTTTCCGCTAACCAAAAAATAAATAAAAAATATATACAAACACAAAACAATAGCACGTAATAATATTTGAATTTGATGTCAAATGTTAAGATTAGAACCGTGGTAGAAAATAATAACGTAGAAGACGTGCATGGTGTGGATAATTAAATGCTTGAATCATACGACACGTAAATTGAACTCTGGATCCATAAGCAAATAAGGAAAGACCATAAACTTGAACGCATTAAGATTCACGAGAAGTGGGCATGAAAATGAAATCCAACTTTATAAAATTAAATAGTTACACTTCCAAACATTGCTTGCTCAAATGAGCATCTCATAAAGAGAAACCAACCCATATGAGTCTGTGAATGAATCATTTCCATGGAATACTCATTTAAGCAAGAAACATTAGAAAGCGGAAGTTGATTTTGTACATGAAAGAGTAAGACATATGACTCTATTTATTTATATCTACTATATATATATGAGCAACTTGATTGCATAAACTAGGGAGATATATTTACGGAAGCACCCTCCACTCAAACAGGAAACTACCTACCAGGTCAGGCCACCATACTACTAAACTTAATAACTCACACACTAACCAAAACACCATGGAATGGCAGCTCAATCTTGACTTTTTTAACCAACAATCAAATGTTCTCATACCTTTCAAAGCTACTGTTCCTTTTCTCAAGTAACCCACATGGCCAGGGAATTCATTCCCCACTGTATAGTAGATTTAATATAATAAAAAAACGAAACAAAAACTGAAGAAGATATTTTTCTTAATTACTTATCCTTAGATCTGTAAAAGGGTCACTCAACCTGTGGAATTTTTTTAATGAATATTCATGTTTGTGCTCCATAACGGCATTGGATACTTTCCCCTTCTATGAGTTTCTCAACTGCATCGAGAGGAAGACCCACCAGCTCTAGTGTCTTTTCCCACACTCTGTGTGCAGTTTCTATGTTGTGTGCTTCTTCGGAAGGATTTGTAGGGCGGCAATCTTGAGATATGAATGGGCAAACAGGCCAATCATCCGTTTTTAGTGTTTCCCAATACTCTGGAATCTGAGGGTCTGTGGCTGAGAATAGTGAACTTCTACAACCTTCTTGGGGTGAAAATATGAAATAAGGTATCACGGCGTAAAGAGCTTGAAGAATCCTAGATAGATCCCTGGCCTGTAAAATTTGAGTGAATAGGCAATTTTATGCAATGATGTCCTGAGAAAACAGAATAATCCTGGATTTGTAAGTAAACAGAGTGAAGTTAATACTCACAACATTGGTTAGGACAACACCGGGGGATAGGCATACGACACTAACTCCTGTTTCCAGAGGCAGCTTTTTGAAAAGAATGCTACTAAACATAATCTGGAAGATGAAGGGAACCAAAGGCTTAGGCTTAACTCACAGTTTTTGATAATAAGCACCTTCCAAAAAAATGGTAACTGCTGCAGATGAAAACAAACTAATCAACATTACTGTAAGCTCACCTGGGCAAGCTTGCTGCCTGAGTATCCTACAAGGCTTGAGTACTTACGTTTACCAGAAACAACATTCATGTCATCCGGGTCAACAAAACCGACACAATGCATCTACAAAAGTGAATCCCATAACCCATTATCTTGCATGAAAAAATAATAACTAAACACAATAACTATAAACCGTTCGGTTTTCATAAAAACAGCAATGCCACTAGTCTCACGGAAATGAGTAATGATGTAATGCAGGTGATAGAATCTGTTCATGGTAGTATATTTTGGGTTGAAACTGTTAACAAACTTAGGTTTATTTTGTTTCCCTATACAAAGAGTCTGTTGATATGATGATATCAATATTATGGAAATGTAGTTCAGCGATTTAGACTGAGCTATATTATTCATCTTTGTATTTGCAATCAATTGACAAGACGAAACTTTTCAACATTAGTACTCATACCAAAGTGTATAGAAAACTAGAAAACAGAGTTGGAGCTTGAAGTGTCAGTGATCATAAAACTTACAACGGAATTCACATTGATGATTCGGCTAGGAGAGCCTCGGATCAGAGATGGCAAAAGGAGTACTGAAAGCAGTGCTGGAGCTAAATGATTCACTTGCATATGCTGCTCGTATCCCTCCTCCGAGAATTTTTGTGCCTCTGCACAAGTTAAGAGAGCGTAGCATTTTTAGTTCATTCCTTTCCACAACATACACACAAAATGTAGCCATGTGACGACCACTCATTTAAAAAACAGAGAGAGTTCCCTAAACTGGCAATAATGTACTATTGTCTATAACAAACTACTTATAATTCGTAAGAGTCTAGGTTTACAATCAACTAGGCTGCCACTTCTCACCAATTGGGGTCCATCAAGTTAAAGCATTGATGATGAATAATGGTGCACAAGTATGACTTTGAGATCTTTTTAACACAAAAAAAAAGATAACGAAAACAGAAGCAGGAAGCAAGAGGGAGAACTCAATGCTTTATAGCTACAAATGAAAATAAAAACCAACCTCCCATTGCAAATATGCCGGCATTGTTAATCAGAACATGCAAAGGTCCTAACCGGGAGTTCCAAGAATCAGCAAATCTCCCGACAGAATCCAATGAGAGAAGATCAAGTTCCATTGCCTTTACAAAACCAAACAGAGTATCACCATCATCAACATCAACACTGTTTAGATGTTATAAACCAATACAATAACTCTCTAACTAATATGGCTTAGCCACAGTCTATGTAGCAGACAACTTATTGTTTGAAGTTTCTACAGTACAAAACGCTTTACCTATGTGGTCAATACACATTCTTGACTATTTTTTTCAGATTTCAGTCCCAAAAAACACATATTATTATTAGCCACAGAAACTAATAAGTAAGTATATCATGAATATACGAGGATAGAAATACAAACAGCAAATAGTAAACTTAACCTCGATATTAAGAGGGAGACCTCTACCAGACCACTCGTTCTGCCATAGTTGTATTAGCTCCTGAGCTGCTTTTGTGTTCCTGACGGCCATCACAACATGAGCACCAGCCTCTGCAAGCTGCCTGCAAACAAAGAAACAAAAGAGCTAAAATATCAACTTAGGGAACTCAAGTCCCAAAACAAAAGCAACTTCGTCCTAATCTAGATGAAATCGAATGAATCGGAAGAGAAAAAACCTAGCGGTCTCCCGGCCAATGCCACTAGTGGAGCCAGTAACAACACAAGTAAGGTCGTTAACGGGAGGAAGAGGGAGTGGGTTCTGCAAATGAGCAGCTGTTATCCTCTGGAAGAGAATCTCCTGAAAAACACTGCTCCATCCTCTCATCCACTCCATCCATCCCAAACTCTCCTTCTTCTTCGCCGGAGACGACGTCGTTTTGTCACTCATCTCTTTCTTCTTCTTCAGGAATCAGTAGATCTATGACGACTAAAAATACAAATAAGTCTGTATTTCGTCAACTATCTATGGCTTCGTTTAAACAACACAACCTCAAATCCTGCAACAATAAATGGGCCGGCGATATTTTTGTGACCCATGAATAGTTTTTATTTTATTTTCAAAGATTAACATTTCGATCGACCATGGGTCAACAACGTTTATATAAAACCAAGTAGAATCTGGATCCGATGTCCATATATCCGTAAAAACAAATACTGACTCATATATCACCCGCTAGTTTGGCATCGCGAAAAAATATATGTTATAATATATATTTTGATTACTTCGTATAATATATATTATTTAATATATAATAAATAAATATATAAAATATTTTATAGTTTTTTATTTTTTATGTATTAATAATTTATATTATGATTAAATTATATTATAAGTAATATTTATTTATCTCCATAATATATAATTGAATAATAAATTTATAAATCTTGTAAATCTAAATTCGTATAATGTAAAGTTGTATGACAGACTAACGAATATGCGTAATAGATTAAAAAATTTAAATCTTTAATCAGATTCATTTTAGATATTTTGAATTCAAATAATTCAAATATGATAATTAATAATTTATTATAATACTAAATAATCGTGTAACTGTGTATATATTGTTATTAATAATTATTTCAATCATATAATATTTATGTATATTCTCAAATTATACTTAATATTGCATATATTATTTATTTTATTTATATCTAATATATAGTTTTGTAAACACATTATATTATAGTTTTGTAAACTTAATATTATATATATATATTAGTAAACAATATACACAATATTAAATATAAGTAGATTTATAATATAAGATGAAATATATGAAAAATATAAATAAAATGTGAAATATATGATTTTATATAGTTAAGAGTTTATAGTATAAAAATGTTATTATTATTGATATATATGAGTAATAATGTATGTATGAAATATAAAATATTGTTGAATGAAATATGTATTAAATAGTAAATTATCTAATTACCCTTCTAATAATTTAATATAAATATTAAATAAGATATGATAATTCATCCGTAATATAGAATTATTTTTCTATTAGTATTGCTTAAATAATAAAAGTAGATATCTAAATCTATTTTTTTTTTCTCTATAATAAAAACTAGATATATCCAGATATTATCAATTTACCACAAAAATGACCGAGTATTTACCGTTGCACATCACCTCTGAAGTCAGAACTATTTCGTAGAAAATACTGTTTTTTTTTTTCATTTTGGACAGTCACATATAATAGTAACTTCATACAACAATGTAAGGATTAAGGGAAAAAAAAAGTAGATTGACAACTAGTACAAGTCAAGAGACTCGAGCACTCTACCAGCCTGGATGTGAAGAGCAGTGATTCTTTGTTCAGGATCACCTGCGGAACCGAATTGACTAGCCGCCCATATTAAAGATGCAGATTTTTCACCCAAAAGCCGCCTGATGTCTTCATTTACACTCGCTATGGGAGAACGATCCTTCCCATTCACATGTCCAACTAACAGTAGTAAGAACTCTCCGCATCTTAACCTGTGATTTGGATCACTTATAAACTTAACATGACCAATAAAACCTGATTTTTTTTGTAACAAAAGTGGATGATATTTGTTGATGCATAACCAATGGACCTTAAGAGTTCTTGAGGATGCATTTACACAAGAAGGTTTTACTAGACAATGCAAAGGCTATTATTCTATGAATTTCACAATGTAATCTATCTGAGATTTACAATAAGCTCTCAAAATCAGAAGAGACAAAAAGGAAAAGAATTTTAGTTTCATCATGTAAATACTGTAATATAGCCTAATGGGGAATGCCACAAGCTACAAAATAGAAGGGCCATGGAAAAAACTGGAGAACAAAAAAATTGTTAATTAAACCTGAGGTTTTCATCAGCTTGTTTGTCTCGCATGAGCATTGCAACCTCCTCAATCCCATTGCAGGCTCCAAAATCCTGTTACCATAATCAAGAAAGGAGAAGTGACAAGATTTCAAATCAATGCTTTCTATTTCGTTTTGCTGAATACTTACCACCTGATTTGCTGATGAATCCAGCAATATTGAGATTAAGGCATCCAAGCAAGCTCCTTGCTCAAGTACTCCTCTTGTTGATAATACATTCATCATCACCTGAAACAAAGCAATGAGAAATGATCATCAAAAATATGTCGAATCAGCTTACAAAATTGATAAATTCTACAACATAAATGCAGGATTCTAGATTCTACACATCTCTATGCATCAAATGAGAATCTTACACGGACTGCACTGTGCTTATGAGCAAGAACAGTGCTCTGAGGATGGAGAAGACAACATCCTTCAAGAACCCTAAGTGCAACCGCAACCTCAGCATCCGTAGAAGGACTCGTTATCTTCATTGGATCAACGCTAAATATGTGATCCAAGCTCGTCACTCTATCATCCTCAGCTTCTTTCAGTGAATGTTTAAAAAGCACCGGAACCACTGCGAAATCATTATGACGCTGTCATCATCATTCAGAGAACATATTAATTTCGTAAGTACAAATGAGTAAAATTAAAGATATCAAATCAATCAGACGTTGGAGATCGGAAATGGTTTGGGTATGAGAGAAGAGACGAATGATCGAATCTGATTCGGCGATTGTACGGAGAGATTTGAGAAGAGATCTAAGGCCACGGATACGAAGGAATGAAAATTCAGCGCAAGCATCGCGTAATCCGGTTCGGAGAGATAGTGTCAGCTCCCTGTAAAGTCTCTGTGTATTGAGAGAAGTCACCAACTCTTCAACTACCATTGACGCTGCATCTGAATCCTCACCGTTCTCCGATTCCGATGGATTCTGCGGCTTTGCTGACACGCCGTCGCTCCATATTGGCCTCTTCAGATACATTTCCCCCTCTCTCTCTCTCTCTCTCNGTCTCTCTCTGGTTATCGCATTTGTTGACACGGCGAAAAAACGGCAACCACTTGGTTTTGACAAAGATAAACAACACGTTTTGTAAATGTTCAGTGCTGGTGTGTAAAAATGGCACGCAATTCGCTTTCCCTTATGGACTATCTTCTAAGCAACTCAAAAGACAAGAATGGGGAATCATATTACAGTTTACAAAGGACGATCTGAGCTAAACACACAAGAGACTATTAACATCTTTATTAACAGAGAAACCTTAGTCTGAACAAATCCATAGTTGAACACAAGAGATGACATAATTATTATTAATCAACACACAGAGACAGTGAAGAACTGAAAAATGGCTGATGATGACTTATGAAACCCCTGGAGATCTGAATTGACAAAGCCACAATTTTATCTATGTACAGTTTTAGAGCCAATCCAATAATGAATTCAGCAAGTTCCTCCTCAGCTACCAATCCTCCTTGACAATCTTAGCTTTTTCAAATATGAACTTACCCTCCTTGTACTTTTGTGAGGCTTCATAGGCTCGTTCGTACTTCCAACCCAGTAGTTCATTACAGTCAGCACAAGATATATCAGCCACAGTGTGTAGACCCGTTAGAAGATGTCGGTCTTCTTTAGCCCCTACTACAATGTTCATTGCATGAGAGAACAGGAAAGCTCTCCCAGTTCTTCCCTGGTAATGGATTAAGAATTAGATTGTAAGCAAGAAACACAAATGCCAGTAGTGTCTGTCTAACATAAGCTTTTCAAAACCGATTCCACAACCAGCCACAAAGCATATTCAAAGAAAGACTAGTCTTTTCGTGTATAACAATATGAGTCAAAGCCTACTTTCAGTATTAAGTTTTGTTACCAAGGATCAAATTTAAGGTTTTGATTTTATTCTAACACCAACAGGTAACATCGTAGGAAAAATGATTCTTGATCAGTAGCATCGATCACTGAGTAGGAAACACAATAAAGTTAAGGTAGCTCCACCTAGTCTTAGAATGATTGTACACTTAAGTCTCTAGATAAAGCTGATGGAAGATGATTCACCTGAAAAGCCTTAGAGATGATATCATCATGAAGTCCAACATGGTTTCTGCAGTTGCAGCAACTATATAGTCTTGGACCAATCGAGTGAGCCATTTTATCAATTGCTCCAAATCAAACAAGTTTTTCCACCTTTTGTCACCAGAAACACACAAAAGTAAACCATAATTAAATAATCAGAACCCACATGGAAATCGGAAATTAGAGTTTTTGTAAAGACAAAAGAAAACAGAGAGATACACCTTTCTAGAATCTGTAATACAGTAAGCTCCAAACTCCAATGTCTGGAAAAAAAAATAGAGGATGAGAACAGTAGGTAAATGTTAGCGTGCAAGATTGAGATTCCACACTCAATATTCAATAAACAAATAAGAGAGAAGACAAAGTCACAGATTATACTAGACACACATAAGGAATATTAAATACACAATAATATATTGATTAGGTAAGGGACCGAAACGAGATATTATCGGTGAGAAAATTATGGCAATAGCTACGATTCAGTTTTTGTTTTTATTTTACAAACAAATGGAGAAAAAATCATATGAAAGATTCGATTTTGATATATGAACAGATCTTACTAGGGTTTAACGCAGTGGAGAAGGAAGGAAGAGAAATTGAGTAGGGAATTAGGTAGGAGTTTGATCTTTATTAGTAGTATCTTCTGATCACGCCTTGAAGGTTGAAGCGACTCTCTTGTGACTTGTTTCTGGGTTTGCTTTTCTTTTATCAGTTTATGATTTAGTGAATTGAAGAAAGGAGCTGTCAAATGGAAATGTGAAACAAAATGTCATTTCATGTTTTTGTAAAGTTTATTATTAATTATTAATTCCACAGCTAAATAAAATACGATTGGTAATAGTATATTTTTTTTTGGAATTAATTTATCTCTTTGCCATAACTTGGTTTATTCTACTTTTATGATCTAGTCATAATACTAAAAATATCTAATTTAGATCATAGTACATAATTAATCTGTCCATAACATTTTACTAATATATATTTTTAATAATTTATTTAACTATTAAATTAAGCTGAATTGTTAGTCTAACTGATATTAACTCAAAATCGAGTCAAAGTGTTCAATCTAGACTTTGGTTCCATTTTTTTTTTTTTTTTT